>OY776287.1:3728687-3758354 GCA_963675345.1 Trididemnum clinides | reverse complement strand
CCGAAGTCAGGAACGACTTCCACTACACTGCACTAATCAACAGCCGCGTAAACGCGGTGATGCGGTCCCTGTTTGGGGTGGGTCGAAATGGCTGTTGGCCTTCTCGAGGGTACCAGCTACAGGGCACTTACTTCATCCAATCATTTTTCGCTCTGCTGCCCTCTAAACAACCGCAGAACGGCTGCATTCAATCTCTTTAAAATTGTTTGCCTGTTTTCTCTCCGGTCTCTTTCTTCCCCGTGTTTTTATTCTCCTCTTTCTAATAAGCGACAATGTTCATACTAACCCCGGACCCAATCTTTTCCTGTTCACTGTGCTCTGGAAATTTGACCTAGGGGTTAGGTCGGTACAATGCTGCACCTGCTCCAAATGAGTCCACAAAAGGTACTCATTGCTCTTCTTCAAGTTCAACGCTCTGTACAGCTCTCACTTCTGGAACTGTCGTTTTTACTGCGTCTCTGCTTCTGCTGACGGTACCCAACCTTGCAACGCTGAGACTTCTACTTCAGGGCCCCTCAGCACGCATACCTCCACTGTTTAGTATGGTCCATCTGGTTCACCCTTTGCCAATGCAGCCACCCACGTCATCCTTGCCAAAACACATTCTACTCTCTTTCCGCCTACTTTGTAACTCTTTTCTGCACCTTCCTATTTTTTTGGCAGTTGTTCTGTATCTCCCACTTCTTCTTGGTACCCTAACTCACGCAAGATTTTTTCAATGGAATGCCGGAGGTCTCCCAGCCAAAAGCGCTGAGCTTCTCCACTTCATTCTGTAGACTTTATCAGTATTCAGGAATCCAACCTCAGATCGTCGTCTTCTTTCCGGATCCCTGACCACTCTGCTCCGAGATCTGATTGCACTCACACCCTGTCTGGCGTTCTTTCTCCGGATGACCCACACGCTAGCGGTGGTGTTGTCATTTTCGTCAGGCAGGACCTATCCTTCTCTGAATTATCTACCTCCTCTCTTTACTTTTCGCTTGACCCCTGCATTGACTATGTAGGGGTCAACATTTTACTAAACTCTTCCTCACTCTTTTCTTCAACATTCATGTTCCTTCCATTTGCTCTTCTTTAACGGATAGTAGACATGACTCCTTTTCTCTCTCGGTTCTTCTCTCCTCCGAAAATCCCCTTTATTCTGGGGAACTTCAATTGCCATCACCCACTCTGAGACTCAATAGGTATTTCTGTTCCCGTGGGAAGGAAGTATTCCATTGGGCCATCTCTTCTAACTTCCTTCCCTTCAATGACCCCGACACTCCTACCCTTATCCATCGCTCTTCTTCTGACATCTCGTTCCTTTCTTGCTCCCGGAAAATGTTTTAGGACTTGGGTTCTAATCACCTATCAATTCTCATAAGTGTTTTTCTTTCTCCGCTCTTCTGCCCCAACGAACGGAACCCTTCCTTCAATTTTTAGAAAGCTCGTTAATATGACTTAGCTTCTTACTTTGGCTCTCATTATCCTTCTGCAAAAAAAATTCTCCTCTTTGTCCTCTGCTACTAGTCTATTTACTTCTCTGTCATTAAATGCGGCCAGTTTTCCATTTTTATCGGCCGCGTCAAACGGCAACCCCAAGCCTGGTGGTCTCCTAAAGTGGAAGAAGCGGTTAGCGAAAGACGCATGGCTACTGCTACCACTCATAAAAGTGATGAAGATCGTTAGGCTTACGTCTCTGCCTCTCGACATGTCTCGTCTGTCATCACTGAAGCCAAGACTAAAGTATGGCAGGCGACATGGTGGTCTCTATCCTAAATCATTCTATTCTCTTTACGATTCTGCCGCTTGTTCCTCTTCTCTTAACTGCTCTACTCCCAAGTAGTCGGCATCGGTCTATGCCGACTCCTTAAGATCCCACTTTCTTGTTTCCCAGCCAAAGGTCTCGCCAAGCACAGCCAGAAGACCTCATTCTTCTCGGTGGGTCTCATCAAACTAATCTCCAGCCCTCCTGGTCTTAGTCAACTCCCCCTTTAGCTTCAACTTTTTTCGGGGTCACTTTCGACCGCATTTTTTTTCTTTTCTAAACACGTATCTTCGCTGAAAGCCAAGTCCTTTTCTCGTCTCAAAGTCTTACGCTGCATCTCCTCTAAGGAGTTTCTCTCTCTTCTGTACATAGCTTTTCTTCGGTCCCTTCTCACTTTTGCCTCACCAAAACAATTTCCTTTCCTCAGCATTACCAAAATTACCAAGTTGGAACGCCTTCACCAAGCGGCCAGTCACACGATCATTGGCTTCCTCTCGTCCTTTCCTATCCCACTTCTCCACTCTGAGGGGTCTTTACCCCCCTCCTACGAATCACTTTGACTCATTTTGTCCTGTCTTCTTATGAGTGGGCCTTCGTCTCCCAACTTTCTTTCCCGTTTCAGGTTTGGTCAGACTTTGAGTAAAACCAAGACTTTTCAAATACTACTGGAGAGCATTTGCCTGCATTCACCCGCTCAATCTTTCTCCGAGGAAGGATCTTTTTGCTTGCCTTTTTCATCTTCCTTGGAACCATCCTTCCGTTACTGTAGAGCTTACTTTTTTCACTCTATGCTTTCGATCTGATCACCCTCTTTTGTCAAAATGCAGCTCTTGCTCATCTGGACTCTCCCATCTCACGACCTGGACGATTCTCTCTGTTCCTTTTGCCAAAGGCTGCTCCGGCGTCCTTGCCAACTACTCACTTTATGGCGCTAGGGTTAACCTTACTTTTTTTGGCAGGTCCAATTTGTTAAAGTTTTTCCGCTTAAACCTGCAAGCTCTCCGCAGCACCAACAGGTCTGCCGTTTCTCTTCTCCTCGCGTCAGTCTTTCCTTTTATCTTGAACTCTCTGGGCACTAATTTCTCCCGGGGAACGACGCGGCTGAGGAGTTGCACAGACGGGTAGCGCTACTCCTGTCTGCTGCAGTCCTTGGTGGTTTTTTTCCTGTTGCCACTCTTTTCTCGGACTGGAAGCGTGCTCTCATCTTAATTCTTTGACACACAGGCCCCTCGCTATTCACTATAACGGACACAGCCTTGTATTAAACTCTCACATCTCATTCTGCACTGTCCAACTACGGACTCTTATCGTCGCTCGCACCTTGGCGACTGTTTGTTTCTCTACGACCTCTCGTCCAGATCCTGGAGATTTGTCGATTTCTGAAGGTACATGGTCTACCGCAATGGTTCCCAACCTTTTTTCTGTTGCGGCGCATTTTAGAAAAAAACGAAAATTATTTGGCACGCCTCGAATATTTTGAATACAAAATTTATTCAAATTAACCGTTTTTTACATATCACAACGAAAAATTAAGGCAATAACCGTAATTTAGCTTGTTTCCAGGAAATTTACTGTACTTGCGTCTTTATGACAGGATTGCAACAATTCTGTCAGTGAGAATCTTGTGCTTGATGTTTCTTAGCAACCATTTCAATGTCAGGATGTATTTCAGAGAGACAAATCCTCATTTCTTCTTCAATGCAACAAAGCCGCTCTCGCTTTTTGGACTTAATATTGTGGAGTGTTGAAAATCCGAGCTCACATAGATATGATGTTGAAAACTGCATCAGAATGGTCAAAGGATTTTTAGCTAATGAAGGGTATTCTTCTTTGACAGCAATCCAAAATGTATCTATTGGTACCCCAGCATGTTTGATTTTAAGTCCACGATCACTGGAAACACATGCCAACTCCTCTTCTTCACATAATAAAAGACCAGTGCTAGATGAATGCTATATAAAAGGATTTCGAACCCAGTCATACTCGTCGGTCTTCAGTGATGGGAAATAAAAGTTAATTTTTTCTTCCGGAGTTGATGTGATGAAATACAATGGGGCTAATTTTCTTGATGCAGCTTTGTCGTACTAAAGGGAACATCTCAAGGTTACCATCTTTAGCTCTGTTTTTCCAAATTGCAACTTTCTTTTTAAATGCAATCAGCTTATCTGATGAAGCTAGAATGTTTTCTTCTCTGCCTTGCATGCTTGTGTCGAGGCCATTGAGATGTGCAAATATTTCTGCCAAATATTCTAGCCTTGAAAGCCAGAATTCACATTCAAGATATTCACAGAAGTGTTCATGTTCTTCTGTTTTGAAAAATGCATGAAGTTCCTTGTGCAGTTCATATACACGCCATAGCACCTTTCCTCTTGAGAGCCACCTCGCTTCAGTGTGCAGAATCAAACGTTTGTGCCGAGAGTCCATTTCAACACAAATTTTCTCAAAAAAAAACGAGACTTCTTCGGCCTCATTTTGATGAAATTAACCATTTGAACAACTTGTTTTAAAACTTAAGTCATTTGGTATTGTTTTTGAAACAAGTACTTCCCTATGGAGGAAGCAGTGGGTTTGTACAACATTAGGATTTTCTTTTTGTACGAGTGATACAAAACCTTTAATACTGCCAACCATACATGGCGCCCCATCAGTAGGCTACATATTCCAATGCACGAGTTCCATGATAAATTCCATTTTTCAAGGTAAGCAGATAATATGTCAAAGACGTCTTGGCCTTTTGTAGTGAGCGACATTTTCTTGCAGCACAAAAATTGATTTATTTGATTTCCATCAACGAAACGAATAAACGCAAGTAACTGTGGTTTGCCGCTGATGTCGGTTGATTTGTCAACTTGTAAAGCGAATTCAACGGTGCTTTGAAGTTTAGTCTGTACAGTTTCCTCGATATTAGCAGACAAATCCACAATACGTCTTTGGATTGTATTATTTGACAGGGGAGTCTTGCGTATTTCTTGTTCGGCTTGTCACCCAGAATTCCTTGTACTATCTTTCTGCAAGCAGGCAAGATGATCGACTCAGCCAAAGTATTTGATCTTGTTTGCTGCGCGATCATTTCGGCGACATCATAGGAAGCAGCTTGTGCCTTTTCAGAAACAGTTAACAATTTTTGAAAAGCGGTTTTTTGTTTGGATTGTTGCTCTAGTAGTCTCCGAAAATAGTTCAGATTTTTATCTTGAAGCTGCGAGTGTTTGGCTACAAAATGTCTACTTAACTTGCTGGGCACCATACCTTCGTTTGACATTTTTTCGCCACAAATGACACACAGTGGGAAAGGTTGATCCTTACTACCAGTCCAGTGAAATCCATATTTCAAATAATTATCGCAGTATTGACGTTTTGGTTGAGCTTTTGGTGCTTTATCACAGGGCTTTGCTGCCTTGGAACGTTTACTTTCTGATTCATTATCATCACTTTGTTTCCTCTTGATAAATTTATCCATTTTATTGGGTAACTTAAAGCGCGACAAGTATAAAATCTTGATCGAGTGCAAACAATTTAGTTTAGTATCGTACGGTAGTATTTAGGGCACAGTCGACTGGCTTAGATGTGTGTCAGTGTTTGTATATGTCACAATCGCTATTTATTTCATGCATTATTTTGCACAATGCAGCCACACAACGAACCTTATTCAAGCGTAAATAAACTTGAATGATACATTCACCAACCTAAACAACTCAATTACTACTAACAATATCGTTAGTGTGCCGTACTGACTAACGTCGGCGGCGTGGAATTTTTTAAAGCGTACTTGATTGAATTTAACTTCAATATTTTTTGCGGCGCACCTGATGACATATCGCGGCGCACTGGTGTGCCGCGGCGCATAGGTTGGGAACCACTGGTCTACCGCCATGCTCCTATCACTCGGAAGGGGTCGGGTAACAACAACAACAACATTCACATGCTTAATGATACCGGTTTCTTTTTGTGTTGAGAAAACAGAAGCGAAATAAATTGCCAACTACTAACTATTGGTATAAAAAAATACATTTTTTTGCAAAAAATCCACAAATCAGTTAAAATTACTTTATTTTACTGATTGCATTCGAACAAAGCTAGAGCCTTTAAGCGGCGCAGATGACCGATTCAATAATCCTGAATGAGAAGTTTTGGAATAAGTCGCATCATCGGCTCTATTTGTCGTCTGGATTTTCGCTGAGCGACCGTGGCATTGAAGCGTTGAAAGAGAGAATCGGATGAAGTCGCCGGCAGTTTCGAACTCTCTGAAACAACCCTGTCAGTAGAGCAAAAATGACGCCGAGGTAACACTAGGGAGTATGCAAGCATGATTTCAATGCTGACTACCGTTGAAAAAAAGATGTTTCAACGAAGTGAAGCTTGGATCTAAACAGATTAGTTTGAGATCAAGTCTTGAATGCGTGAAGGATAAAGCCGATGCTTTCCTCCTAACGGTAAACTTACTTTGGTGTCGGTCTTTTCCACACAAACGACGAATGTGACGACACGTCCGATGATGACGTGTGGACGTCGCCAAGGGAAAATTTCGTGGATAACAGTTTAAGGTTGCTATTGCTGATATCAGCTTGAAAAAACAACCCGGGTTCTCCTTTCCCGTTCACTCCCGTTCCTCCAACTTCTCCTCCCCAAGCTGCTCTTGCACCAGATTTTCCTCGTTGGGGTGAAAATCTACAAATTAAAATTTATCGATATAAAATTTCGTACAAACTAATTTCAGTCGTAATTAGAATAACATGGGTGCAAATAGAATGAGATCAAGGAGTGGAGTTTTTAAAATTCAATTTTAGCTCAAACGACTTTAAGAGTCCTCTACTCGGAGATGGTTAAAATAATATTAAGCTTGGTTTTTTGATCATCGCTGTTGTCATGCCCGTCGCCAGAGCTCTTCATCGAGTGAAGATGGGGTAAACATTTTTTTGTCACTACACACGTCAAATCAAAAATTTTGTTATTTTGAAAGCAGCTTGATCAAGATAATTGAAGTGCAGTTTTTCACGATCGTAGGCTAAAACCCTTTCACAAATAACTTTTCCTAAAAAATGACTACATCTGAGCAACATACTACTCGAATCAGAAGTTCATGTAGTAGTAGTTAGGCCATTTAATTTTTATCCGGTATTACATCCTTTGTCGAGATGGACAAATTAACCCCAGTCCTTCTGCAATTACTCGCACTCCATTTCTCCACTTTGTTCAATTGCGGGCATCCTCCTTTAAAACAATCTTCTCTGTCTCCTCTTCCACTTGCTTTTTCAAGATCTTCTTCGATCGTTCTCTCTTTCTCAAGAACGTTGCCCTCACTTCAAGATCTATAGCAGGGTTTCTCCAACGGAGTGCGCGGCCCCACGAGCAAAGGCCTTCACTAAGTAGCTTTGCAGAGGCCTATACTAGTGTTGCAAAACCCAAGTGTCACGATACTAAGTATTCGCCAGTTAAACTGAAATCTGTTATTTTTATTATTACGTCGTAGACCTCCCTTGTGATGTATTTTTTTTGGAACGTTCTTGAATTATCCGATACATTGCAGCAATATTTTTAATCTGTCGCACTACATAACTTAAATAATTAAGTCTTTTCAAATAGTAATGGAATCTTGTGATAGAAAGTCGCAAATTGTGGCGTAAACTTGTGTCTGGTAATTTAAATTTTACTGTTGCTGTTAACCCGACCCCTTCCGAGGGATGGGGGCATGGCGGAAGACCACGGAGTCCCAGAAGCCGGGCAACTCTCTAGGGTCTGGACCAGAGGTCGTAGAGAGACAGAGAGTCGCCTAAGAGTGAGCGGCGCAAAGAGTTCGTATCTGGACAGTGCAGAATGAGATAAGAAGTGTACTGGGGAGAATGTCCGCAGGCGCTGCAGGAAGGATTCTCGATTCTGCCAATCCTAGAGAGATAAGAACTTAACAGAAGGCTGTGTCCGCAGCAGCGTAGACGAGAGAGGGCACAGGGAGCATGACGACGGAGCACAAGTTCCTCGGTGGAAATCGAGGGAATCTGCGTGTCAAAGAATTTTGATGAGACAGTACGACTCCAGTCCGAGAAAAGACAAGAGTGGATACGAGAGATAAGAGGAGAGAGACAACAAGAGATTGCGGAGAACACAAATAGCGCTCCCCATCTGGCCAGCTCATCAGCCGCGTCGTTCCCCGGGAGAAACGAGTGTCTGGGGACCCATTGTAGCCTGATAGTACAGGAGGAGAGAGAGGACAGTTCCTGCCAGACCTACCACAAAGCTTCAGATAAAAGGAAAGACGGAGGAGGACAGAACGAGAGTCAGATAGAAAAAAAACAAAAGAGAAGTGGCAGGGTTGTTGGTGCTGCCGAGACCAGCAAAGAGCGTGCAGAATGGCACAGGCTTCAGCGGAAAAACTTGAACATACTGGGCCTGCTGAAAAGGAAAGAGTGGCCTCAGTGCCACAGAGAGAGCAGTTGGCAAGTACGCCAGAGCCGACTTTGCCAAGAGGAGAAGGAACAGAGCCGTCTGTCCAGAGTACCAGATCATGAGGGAGGAGAGAGTCAAGGTGGGCGAGAGCCGCATCTTGGCGAGAGAGAGAAGGATCAGAGCGGGAGCATGAAAAGGAAAGGGTGGACTCTACGGTGAACGAAGGCAGATTCCAAGGAGAAAAGGGAGGGCAAGCAAGAAGAGCTTCTCTAGGAGAGGTAGAAGGAAGTATGAGCGAGTGAGTGGATGCAAAAGCTCTCCAGGACGATCTGCAGAGTCTTGGTTACACTCCAAGTCTGGCTAAACCTGAAATAGGAAAGGAGGTTGGGAGACGATGAGCCCGCTCATAAGATGAAAGAGTGAAATGAATCAGGGGACTCGAAGGAGAGGTAAAGACGCTTCGGAGAGGAGAAGAGGGATAGGGAAGGACGAGAAGCAGCCGGTGATGGCGCGATTAGCCGCTCGGTGGAGGCGTTCCAATTTCGTGATATTGGTAACGCTTAAGAAAGGGAAATCATCCGAGTGAAGCACAAGTGAGAAGGGGCCGAAGAAAAGCTTTATGCAGAACAGAGAGGGATTCCTTACAGGGGCCCCATGAGGAAGCAGAGATACAGCGTAAGGCCTTGAGACGTGGAAAGAATTTGGCCTTCAGCAAAAATACATGTTTAGAAACGGAAAGAGTGCGGTCGAAGGTGACCCCAAGAAAGGTTGGAGTTGAATTGAAACGGAGGCGGGAGCCGAGTAAGAGGAGGTTGGGCTGGAGGTTAGCTTGGTGGAAATCCACTGAGAAGGAGACCTCACATTTTCTCGGATTGAGAGGAAGACACCAGTGCTCAGACCAGCGCTCCAATCAAAACAGAGCTCCTTGTGTGGCCTCCACCGCAGTAGGAGCCGAGGAGGAGGACCACATGGCCAGGTCGTTGGCGTAAAGAGAGCAGTTGACGGAAGAAGGCAGAGAAGCCAGAAGATCATTGATGAATAGAAAGAAAAGTACAGGGCCAAGAACGGATCCTTGCGGAACACTTCGACGGACTCGAAAGGAACGACTTTTGTGATTTTGATAAACCACGCAAGCGCGCCTATCAGAAAGGAAAGATTGAGTCCAACGAGCAAAGCAAGGAGGGAGGCCCCCCGAAATGAGTTTATGGCAAAGGGCAGGGTGCCAGACAGAGTCAAAAGCTTTCGAGAAATCAATAGTAGACAGGATCGTCCGAGAGCCCGGCCTGGGTTTGTTAAATCCATCCGAAATGGACTGAGAAAGGTACAGAATTTGATCTAGTGTAGACCGTCCAGGGCGGAAACTGGCCTGGCGGGGAGAGAGAATGGAATTAGATTCCAGAAAGAAGAGTAGACGCGATAGAATGATGCATTCAAAAAGCTTTGAGACGCAGGTGGTGAGAGAGATAGGCCGGAAGGAAGCAGGAGAGTCGAGAGGTTTTACCATCTTGTGGATGGGAATAATAGAAGATGTCTTCCAGATAGAAGGAAAGCGATTCGAAGACCAGGAAAGATTGAAAATGTAAAGAAGAAAATCCATGCCGGAGCGAGGAAGATGCTTTAGCATAGGATAGGCAACTTTGTCTGCGCCAGTGGCAGTGGAGGAGGAAAGGTTGGAGGCACCCGCAAGAAATTCAGTGGGGGAGTAAGGAGAGCAGAAGGACGAGTGAGACTCCTCAGAGCACGTGGCTCGGCGGAGCTCAGAAAGGTAGCCTCTGGTTCTGCTACGCAGGGTCTTTGGCTGAGAAACGGAAAAGTGAGATCGCAGGTAAGCGGCATAGACCGAAGTCGATTTCCTGGGAGAAGAACGGTTGGGGAAATTAGAAGAGAAGGAAGACGAGGAAGGAGAGCTAGCGATAAAGCAAAGAAGAGAGTATACAGTTTTCGGGTTTGATTTGGGTGAAAGAGAAGAGCATGTCGTCTGCCATGCCTCAGTTGTGGCCTTGGCGATGACTGACGAGGCGCGTCGAGAAGCGTTGATGTAAGCCTGGCGATCTTCATCACTTCTGAGCGGCAGCGAAAGCCTTGCGTCTTTCACTAACTGCACTTTCCACCTCAGCAGACCACCACGGTTTAGAATGTGGCCGAAAAGGAATGGAAGATTTGGCTGCATTCAGTGCCAGAGAGGTAAAGAGAGCAGCAGCAGAGGAAAGAGAAAGAGACGAGTATTCCTCTGCAGAAGGGCAGTGGGCGTCAAAGTAGGAGACAAAGTCATCCCAGTGAGCTTTCTGAAAGTTGAAGGAAGGAGGACGCTCGTTGGGGCGAAAAACCGGGGGGAGAGGGACGGATAGAGGAATTGGTAGGTGGTCAGAACCCAGGTCTTGAAGCACCTCCCATGAGCAAGAAAGGGTAAGAGAAGAGGGAGCAAAGGAGATGTCAGGGGAGGAGCGACTGCCAGTGGAGTGATGGAGAAGAGTGGGTGTGTCAGGACCATTGAGGGGAGGAGGTCAGAGGAGATGACCCAGTCAAATATTTCCTCCCCACGGGGGTTGGAAGTACCTCTCGAGTCCCAGAGAGGGTGATGGCAATTAAAGTCCCCCAGAATGAAGAGATTTCTGGAGGAGAAAAGAATGGAGGGAGAAAAGGAGTTGGTTCTGCCATCCGTCGGAGAGGAGCGAATAGGGGGGACGTACACATAAAGAAATGACAGCGAGGAGGAGTTATTAAGAGAGATGTTGACCCCAACATAATCGGAGTAGGGATCGAGCAAAGAGAGGAGGTAGAAAGTTCAGAGCAAGATAGGCCCTGCCTGTCAAAAATGATGACACCGCCGCTAGCGTGCGTGGCATCAGGAGAGAGAATGCCAGACTGGGAGTGCGTGCGATCAGAACGCAGAGCAGAGAATCCGCAAAGAAGATGAGCTAAAATTGGATTCCTGGATACAAATAAGGTCAACAAAATGGGACGAGAGAAAGTGAAGTAGTTCAGTGCTTCTGGCTCGAAGACCTTCAGCATTCCATTGGAGAACTCTGAGAGAGTCAGGGGGGAGAGCAGGCAGGAGGCGTAGAAGGACAGCTAGGAGCAAGGGACGGTGGTGAGAGGGCAGGATGCCCCCTCCATCTTCATATGGCAGACACGTGGTGAGCCAAGCAGTCTACCCATCGTGGTGGCCCAGTCTAACTGAAGACTTGCAAACCGAGCGTGAGAGCTAACGCAGTGTAACCTATAAATAGATCTTCCTGCACAATGCTCACAAAAACAGCTTATACGACGAGGATAGCACATATACAACTTCTTCTTTTGATATTTCTCCAGCATTCTTTTCACAATGAATATTGCATTCATCGTTCCTGGCACAAATTCAAAACGCATTTTATTCAAACTAATCAGTGTTCATATTTGCCTCTCTAGTACCTTTTCAACAATTTTCATGGCATATTCTAGCAGTTTTACTTCTCTGAATGATCCACAGCTCATCACATCACCCTTTCCTTTAAATATAGGCACAATCACATTAGTTTTCCACACATCAGGCATTCCTTTATCATTTAATACACTCTGACACAGTTCCATCACCACTTTAACCCCAACTTCGCCACTCGCAACTATCATTTCCACACTTTCTTCAAATGGTTCAGTTGTCCTTTCTGATTTCATCTTTTGTATTGCTTCCACAATTTCATTGCAAGCCACTTTTTCCACTGGTTCTTTTTTTTACATCAGTTTCCACTATCTGGTCCCATTCATTCTCCTCATTCATGATCTTTTCCACGTGTTCCTTTCAAATTTTTGCCTGTCTTTTTCAATAAAGCCCAACCGTCCGTCTTTTCCCTTTCTTTTTCATTCTTCTAACAAAGCAGAAAATACTGTTGGAATTCTGATATAAATCATTCAACTCCTGTTCAGCTTTCTTTTTCATAGCTCTAACAACAACTTCCTTCGTTTGATTTCTTAAACGTTTGTATTGGGTCTTATTTTCTTCTGAGGAAAAATTACACAACTCTGCAAATGCCGCCTTCTTTCTTTTCATGGTATCTTTGACTTCTTCATTCCACCACCTCGACTTCTCTTAAACTTCTTCTTTCCACACACTTTATCACATGCCTTTAGAACACCATCCTTGAAAGTTTTCCACAAATCAGGTGCGACTGTGGTTACTAGTTCTTTTACCTTTTTCAAATCTTACTCGAATTCGCTGCCACATCTTTCGTCATATGATCTGTTCCTTTCTCACAATCTTTTTTAGTATCTTTTTATTCAAATCTATGACCACCAGCCTATGCTGAAGTTCCCATCGAATCATTCTACATCCCTGACAGACTTTCTGTATTTTTTCCCACAAGTACAAAATCAATTTTTGTGCCAGATCTACCCGCGCTATAAGTGATTTTCCTTTTCTCTACTTTATAAAACAATGTGTTTGCCACGCACTGCTCTTTTTCATCACACAACTCCAGCAATCTCCTTCCTTCTGCATTTCTTTTCCCAATGCCATTCTAATACCATTGTCCCATGCACACCTTCAAAACCCTCAGCACATGTCCCAACATGTCCATCGAAATCTCTCAAAGAAACAATGATTTACTGGAACTTCCCAATTCCCACTCACTCGCCATTTCATCACAAAAACGAACTTTCTCTGTGTCCGGTCTTCCGCTTTGTGGCCCATACGCACATATTATTCGCAACACTTCTCTACCTTAAGTTAGCACAATTGCCATTACTCTGTCGTTTTTCTTCAAACATTCACGTTTCCAGATATTTCCTCTTTCATCAACATTCCAACGTTTCCAGATATTACCTCCAGATCCTGCATCATTGCCTAACCACCACAGTTTATCCCTTCCTTCCAAAGTACTTACAAAATGAGCTCCTTGGCACTTCCATCTTACTTCCTGCATGCAGCACACATCAACTCTTCTCTTCCTCAGTTCTTTACACACTTGTTTTCCTTCCACAAAGACTTCCTACATTTAAAGTACCACATCTTATCCCGACATTTAAATTCAAACCCGGAGATTCTTCGCACCCCCTGCCCATTTAAGAGCTGCCGAGGACTGGGAGCCATCTGTTTATTTTTTCTTGTCATGGGGATTTGTTGGGGCAAAATTCTTCTTCTGGTACCATGTCCTTGCTAATCCCCAACCTCAGTTTTCTGACGTGAGTGGTCCAACCAAGTACTTAAGCTGACAACTCCATTCAGACTGCAATTGGCAGGTACCCAGGTACCCAATAGTCGCCTCTCAGGACATGCTGAGTAAATAGCTTCACTATTCTTTAAAACCGGTGAAGCACGGTAATCTGAATAATAAATTCTCCATGTATTTCCCGTCGCTTGAAAGCTCACACTCTCGATACGAATTTACTAACAAAATTCAAGTAATGAAAAAAACAAGGTTGCTATCCTGGGGCCAAACCTGGCTCAACCTGCTAGCAAAGCTAAGGATTGAAATCGCAACTTTAAATGCACGGATGAAGACATAAATGTCACCTAAGCACTTGTGAGCTTCTGGATTAAAATGCCGTTGCAAAAATAGTTTTACTATCAAATTTTCATTTTGTCATGTTTTCAAGTCATTAGGGGCAAACTGCGTGAGCTTTCGCTAACCGTGCGGTGCTTCCGATCTCTAAATGCAATTTATTAGCGGCAAGCTCGACATCGACTTCACAGACGTTGTTTTCTCACTAAATCGGGTCTATTCTGCAACTCTACCAAGTAATTGCACAACGCTGCTTAATATCTCTGCAAATGCCTGCACATAATCACCAGTGCTGGGTAGTAAAATACAAGGCTGTCTTTCATTCGCTTATTTGCAACAGATTGCCATCATGCGGCTGATTTAGCCACGCTTTGTGAGATGTGACCTCACCTTCCTCTCTCACCTGTTGCGAAACAAGCATAATGTTCGTCACCAATTGTATTGCAGTTACAATGACATTTTTACGTCTTTGCAACTACCGATTTACATGTTGCAAAATCAGCACTTTTTGCTGCACGGTAGGCAGTGCAAAACAAGAATAAATTTCTATTGCCAAATTTAATAAATGGGCAGCGCCACACAGTTCTCTAAACCATCATCGCATTATTTCATCAAATCAATCATAAGTTGGTGCCCACTCCAACGCTGTTCTAGCAACGCTTTAACAGCTTTGCTTCTTTTTGTAAAGCTGAAAAATTTAAATGCCGTACGAAATTGTAGTTTTTATACATGTACATTCAAGGCTTTCCTAAGGTCATTATCATCAACAATTAACAATAAACAACTACGGTACCAAACGAAGTGGGCGGTTCAAACTGTAAACTCTTTCGCTCCCGTGGCGGTATGGTTACCGGCTGCGATCTTCAATCGCTCGCTCCCGCGACGGTAAATATATCGGCAAAAAAATTTGCTTGCATGCGCGCTATTGTTCGCGTACGTCTCGTTCGAGCAAAAACGCTTTATATATAAACCTTTCTAACTTTCTGCTTGTGGTTAGTAATTCAATTTTTTTGCGTGCTTCGCTCCCGCGACGGTAAATATACCGGAAAAATAATTTTACATGCGCGCCAGTGTTCGCAAATGGCTCGCGGAAGCGAAAGAGTTCAACAATACTTGAGTATAAAATATCAAATCCTTATGCAGTAATTAGCATAATCTACTACTCTTAACAGCCACGACGGAGCGCATTGTAGCTATGAGAGTATATGACTTACATCAAGCCTACAACCATCCAAGTTCTTTAATATAACATTTACAAGCAGTGGTGCAGCCAGGATTTCCTGGAAAGGGGAGAGAGTTTTTTTAAACAACACAGTTTGGGGTGTTATAACGAAGCTCTCAGGAGCCAATGATAACGGGGATTATCCCTAGCCGATACGGGACGTTGGCGAGTTTTAAACAAAGGTTTAAATACTTTAAATCGACACATTACAACTTAAAGATTTTCTCAAGTTTTATGCTAAAATTAAGCCTGCGTCTTGGAATATCCGAATGTATAGCAACCGTGGCCTAAACGAGTCACTTGGCTATTTGTCTTAGGCCTATCAAAATCTTGCATTGAATTCAAACTCATCAATATTAACTAGGTTACTTAACATTATATATTATTTTCTTCATCAAGCAAGAATTGTTGCAATTTACTTATGAATTCTGAATAGCTATTGCAGTAGCCTAGGGTTACAACTATTATACATAGGTCATCCTTGCATTTTGAGGCTGATTCCTGGCCCTGGAGGCTCAATAACTTTTAGTGAACCACCGCTTAACACAAATTCTGAATTGCCCAATCGATATCAAAGAGGAAGCAATGCTTGTTTTGAGCACTTCACCAGACAGACAGAATTATTTTTTTGTCGCAACAGTGCTACAAGAGAGAGAGAGAGAGAGAGAGAATTTATTTGATATAGCTTTGCACACCAACACAATAAGCAGATTAATAATACACAAAAAAAATCACTTGTAGCAAAAGCCAGGGAGCATCGAGGAACCTTTCGGTTATTAAGTCGAGATGCTCCCTGATCTCAGCAGATTGAGATATAAGCGAAATCCATTGGGTGACACTGGTATGATTTAAGCACATTATATAAAAAAGAATTGAGTTCAAGTTTTTATCAAATGATAAAAAAATAAAAATAAAAAAAAAAAAGCAAACGGAACAAACAATAACAATAAATGTTTTTACACAATCGAAAGTTTTTGCAAGAGTTAATATTCTTTTAATAATTTTAGTTTATATGCTTTTTTAAAAGAAACCCAGTGCATGCTCTTTAATTCTGATTCGAGGTTATCCCACAGCTTTGAACCTCTGTGAGAAAATAGTTTTTGGCTAAATAATTTATTTATACGGGGGCGGTAGTAAGCGGTCGAATTTATCAATCTCGTTTCATGTTGATGAATAGTATTTATCTTACGAAAAGAATGATAAAAATTTTTGGGCAATTGATTATGATGGAGTTGATACATAAATTTAGCTAACTCAAATTGATATACGTCTTCTACTTTTAACACTTGAAGTTCTTTATACATTTGAGAAGTTGGCGTATACAAGTTACGAAACAATATTATTGTCAAAATTTTGTTAAGCCTTACCCGAATTATTTCTTGTGAAGTTTTATTTGCTGTTGCCCACGCAGTAATTCCATATTGAATTCTGCTGCAAACAAGACTGTAGTAAAGCATGCAAAGGGTTTCTCTTGAAACAAAATTGCACAATCTGTAAAAGAGTCCTGTGCATCTGGCAAGCTGCGTGGACAAATAATTTATTTGCGACGTCCATTTGAGATTATCGTCAATGAATAACCCGAGGTATTTGACAGTATGCGTTCTATTAATAGTAATGCCGTTAAGAGCTATTTTAAAGTTACATTGACAAGTTTTTAGGGGTTGCTTGTTTAATATCATGTAGTTAGTTTTTAAAAAATTTAGGGATAGCTTATTTTGACAGAGTCAAGAGTTAACTTTTTTGAGTTCTATTTGAACTTTGTGTTCCAGGTTTTTCAGATTGTTATCAGTCATCATCAAGCAGGTGTCATCGGCAAATAATGTGGTGTCAAAATTGGAAATCAACAAAATGTCAACAATGTATAATAAAAAAAGTAGCGGCCCAAGGCAAGATCCCTGGGGTACCCCGCATGATACTTTGGTATATGAGGACATAAATTTATGTACATTAGTATATTGATAACTGTTTTTTAAGTAGCTTGTTAATAAATTCAGAGGTTTACCACGAATTCCAAAGTCACGACACAATTTATCTAAAAGAATGTCATGATCAACCGTATCAAAAGCTTTTGATAAATCCAAAAACAAGCAGCATGTATATAAATTTTGATCATCATTGTTTATAAACTTGTCGTATATTGAGTTGATTGCAAATATAGTTGAAGAATTTTTCCGAAAGCCAAACCGATTTTCACAGAGCAGATCATTTTTTTCAATAAAATTAATGATGCAGGAGTAAATTAATTTTTCTAAAATTTTATCAAATTGTGATAAAATTGATATGGGACGATAATTAGAAGCTTCCCTACGATCACCCTTTTAAAAAATTGGAATAACTTCGACGATTTTCAAGCAGTTTGGGTAGACGCCTTTACTAAAGCAATCGTTTATCAATTTGCAAAGAAAAGGAGATATTATTGATTTACTAATTTTTATAAATTTAGTTTCGGCGTCTGTTACCTGGTTGCTTTTGAATCTTTAAACGAGTCGACAATATTACTAATTTCGTTCGGATACGTTGGAGTTAAGAAAAAAGAATTGATCACGCGTGTCGGCGCTGCTGCATTCGTATCCGTGTCAACTTCGGGAATGGTCTCAGCCATTTTTTCCCTATGTTGGCAAAGTATGCATTGAGATTTTCAGAAATAGCAGCAGGATTAGTTATCACTTCACCTGTTTTAGTGTTGAGTTGGTTAATGTCAACTTGTTGTGAAGGCTTTAAGTTCACTAATTCATTCACTATTTTCCAGATTTTACCGCTATTACTTTGTTCTCAATTATTAATTCATTGTAGTATTTTTGTTTCGCTTTTTCAATCGTTCGATTTAAAACATTACGATACGTTTTATAGTTTTTGTATTTTGTTTTATCATATGTTTTACACATCGATTTGTACATCTTATGTTTGGTTTTAATTGAACAGAGAAGACTAGACGATAACCATGGTTTAGTCTTTAGTTTCCTTTCTTTCCTGGTAGCTAATTTATGCGGGGCGTGTTTATTTACCACACTCGTAAAAGAGTTAATGAATTGTTCGAATTGATTATGGATTGTAGAGTCAAATGAAGATAAAGATGCATTTAGAGTTTGATTTAAGTCTTCGATAAAGTGTTCAGCTTTAAAATTTTTCATATCTCGTTTCCATACTGGGCGAGCGTTATTTTTGAAAAGCTTTACAGAAGGAATTAAAGCAAAAACAGGATAGTGATCAGAAATGTCGCTAATTGCTATGCCTGGCATAAGCTGGTTATTTAGGTTGTTGGAATAGATATGGTCCAATAATGACTTTGAATTTTTGCATACTCTTGTTGGTTGATTTATTAGACACTTTACCGCGCTGCCAATTAAATCATCCGCATATGTTTTGATGCGATTGCTAAATTTTATTTTAGTTAGGTCAATGTTGAAGTCTCCTAACACGTAGAATTCAGATTTTTTAGAGTTAAGTTCATGAAAGATGTTTGTCAATGCTTTGGAAAATGGATCAATTTGCTCCACTGTTTGGACAGGATGGCGGTAGACAACGCCTAAAATTAGTTTTTTTTGTTAATTTCTATTTCTATCCATAAATTTTTAAACCGAAGACAAATCAATGTTAATACATGTAGTAGGTTTCAAATTATAAGAAATAGAACTTTTTACGTACATTCCAACACCGCCAGCAAACGTATGACTATTACGGTGAACAAATTGGTAGCCATCTAGTTCAATATTACTGTGAATCATATTTTCTTTAAGTTTGGTCTCAGATACTGCAACTACTTCAGGTTTACAGTTTAAATCAGTAAGATAGTGCGATAATGTGTCAATATTTTTTTGTAAACTTCTCATATTAAAGTGAATCATGAACAAGTGATTAGATTTATTTTTTGAGCAAAGCAAATTATTAATTGAGTTATGATCGTCATAGTAATCACTTGGCATAGTAAACAAATCGTTATAATCTAGTTCTGCATCTATATCAGGTAAATTATTTGATATGTTTGGATTTTCAGTTTCGATGGTGTTAACAATGGTGCTGGCACAACCGAAAATTTGTGGCAAACCTGGACTTTGATTGACAGGTGTTTGATTGCAGCAAAACGAGTTTGAGGAATTCTTGTAATTGCTATTTACAAAAAATTTGTCGCAATCAACACAGTTTCTGTAGCCTAAACTGTTGTTGCATTGATTGACACCTGTTTTGCAACTGTTAGTTACAGAGGCGTGATTTTGTTTTGATTTACAGTTTCCACTACTGTTATCAGTAACATCATAAAAGGTCACGTCGTTTTCGTTGTCAGCAAGGGATTTATCAGTAGGCAATCTGATAAGCTTTTCAGCAGCTGCATTGCACTCATGGTTGTTGTCAAAGATTGCGCAATGATGCACAAGTCCATTTTTATCATCAACACAGTCATTTTTTAATTTAAAAGACGCCATAATTTAACAAAAAAAAAAGATCTTGATAAGCAATTTGAATATGAAAAACATTATTTAAAATCAGATTTCGCTAAGCATTCAATATCAAATTTCAAAGGGGTATAATTGAGCTTATCAAAATCTATGTTCATTCCACATTTAAATAAGTCGTCAGGTGAATCAATTGTTAGCCAATTTCCCGTACCTGTGTCGCTTTCGTTGTTATAAGCAAAGTTACCATCGGCTAATACCAAAAAATAAGCACGCGACCGCACAGGGTGTGGCAGAAAAACCTAACGGAACCACAATAAAAATTGTTATTGGGGCAACGCTCTCGCAGTTACAGTGGTGGCTAGAATCAAATTATGTAACCAATGATAAGCCGTTCTATCTTTCCAGACATTTAGTAAAACTAACAAGTGGTTAGCGCATGTTCTAAAAATTTTCTTTTTCATTGATATGGCATACACCGAAAAGCACCGTGCACTTGTGGAAAATTTCCTCACGATTCACCTTAAATGATGAAAAGATAGGCTAAACTAACATCGTAGATGTCTCTTCGCTGCACTGCAAACGTTTTTATCTAACAAATGTACAGAGTTGCACCTCCTAATTGTCGCAACTATTCGATTGCAACACAGTCGCACATAATTTCGTCTGACTTGGATTATTGTACCACAGTTGTTTAATTGTGACAAGAAGTAGCAATCTCTACTACCGTACAAAAAATTGGCAAACACTGTGAGTTAAAATAAAAATGCTAGGGTAAGTTTTATCACAGTTATTAGTTTATCTCACCAATACGAAAGAAACATTTAACTAACAGTGTTAATCATAAAAAATTGACTTTATTACCCTTAAAAAAATTTTCCTAACGGTAAAAAACTGACTTTTTATTGACCTATCAAATTAAAAATATGAAACTTACTTTTTGCATCCAGAACTCTTACAAAAAACAACGTCGCTAAAGCTTGCTACTGAAAAATTGACTATATTGAAAACCTGGCCCTAGTAATCATAAACCGTTACCACAAATTTGGTGTGAAAGCCAAAACGCAACGCAACCACTAATGTCCAGTTCAGTTTACGAGCCAATATTCGGCATTGGCTAATTACGCGTTATTCACAGCAGTACTGCTTTTACGCCAAAGTCGATGCACAAGTTTTTCTATTGAAGATGTGCCACTCTTCCAGTTATATCCTACGATTTAAACGTTATTTGAAACAATTATGTTCTTTGAAGACTGTTCAATTCATACTTCTCTCTTTACGATGACCCGTTTAACAAAAAAAAAATTAAACATGAAACTACAGGCATCACCTGAAATCATCAGGAAGAAAATAGCCAAGAGTGAATCTGCGCCGGGATTCGAAGATCTGCTTCCGGAAATCTTTTTTCGCGTTCCCGTATCCATTAAATATGTGGTCAGCGAAGAGCAGCCTCCCACCACAGTACATCTGTTAACAACGCTTCAGTCACGCAACTATCAAATTACTTTTCAACAAAAACTAACCAAAACCATCCCAGGAGCGACATTGTGCCGACTCAATAATAAAGGAGTGTTTCGCTTCGTGCCACATTTCGCGACAGCCAAATCGTAGTACAGAATCCGATAATGATCATACTTTCCCTGCCGACAAGGCTGCGATCGATTCCTATTAAAATTTTAATTCATCGTTGACATCTACGCATACAATCAACGTATGCAAAGTGCATGCAATCCACTCACTTGTTCCTTTCAACATATATGTATTCAAGCATAGTATCGTAGGGATTCGCTCCATGATGCAGACTATTAGTGATGCACACGACCACCAACTGTGCAATCGGCACCACACGATGAAGAAAATAATCAAATTCAACGTCATGCAGAAGCGGTATTTTATGTTTACTACACTTGCATGACGTTCTTTTATGTTGATCATCTGCAACGCAATACGCATCAACTGGCTTGCAACTTAACCAGAATGTGCAACGCATATCACGACTTTTTAAGGTAGCATTAGTTCACAGATCCGAGTAAAATTGCTTGTCACGACAAACACCTGCCTAAACAGTACTGTGAAAACAAGAGACAAATCTAATGGGAATCACCTTTGTTCAACAACGAAGCACGCGCTACGACTGGACAACCATCGCACAATTGCACCACCATTCCCTTCCTTCTGCTGCCATGGTCTACCACCGCGTGGGCGCTGTTCACTTTGCGATTGGCACTTGAAAAGCGGGAGAAGGTATACGAGATCTGAGTGGCGGGTCGCAGCTTTATTTCACGTGTTGAGTTTTGGCAACCTTAAATAAAACCACTGCCAGCGACAATACAGAAATTCTAAAACCGACTGCATGCAAAGGAGTTTGCTTAAAAACATTCTGCTTCACAATTGAGGAAAATTATGATATATTAAATGCGCCGTTTTGTGCTTTCATTAGAAGAAACTTACAAACTAGACTGGCAAAAGTGAACGAAGCGTAATGGTATGGGTATATTCTCAAAATAAAACGATAATAATGTTTCAAAAAAGAACGTTACATTTTGAAGTAGATTGTAAGAAGAGAGCCACTGAACATGACATGGACGGGGCAAATAGCAGAAAAGCTTAAGAAATTTAAATTAAAAAAATAAGTGGATGACATGAACAAAACAAAAAGACGCACTGTTATTGCAATTACAAGATCAGGTGAATCCGGTCACCTTCGATATCGGCAAGATCCCGATTTTAACAAATGGATCTCACTTCGTGCAGAAACTAGTCTGCCGAAGAGATTGATCGCGTCATAAAAGGTCGCAAAATTAATGCTTGAATGGTATCTGTGATGGGACTTAGTATGAGACAGAATAGCTGATGCAACTCGACTTTGCTGTAATGAGAACTTGCACACAAGCAACGGCTTACTAGTAACTGGTTCTGGCAGAATTACCACTGGAGTTTCTTCAATCCGTACTTGGGATGTTTCACCAAGTTTTTTATTGGTGGTGTTGCGATTCACTGCTGGACGGCGATCTTCCACGGAGAGCGACTGCAATAGCATGCGGCATCATCGACAAATAGTATACCTTTCTCTACTCTTCAATGACAAGAGCTGGACTTGTTTCCATTTAGAAAAGCATAAAAATTTCATAGAACACATGCAGATCAGTAATAATCACTAACCTAGATCTAGTACGAAGCCCAACCAAGTTAGTTCAAAAAGTTGTATCTACCACGCGGGCTAAATTAAATTTATACTTGTTCCTGGGCTGCATAACTCGGTTTCGCAATTTTTCAATAAAACTACATAATCCTAATGTCAATTTGATATCCCACTACGTCATGATTTAAATCCCCTATTAGAATATTTATTAACACTAATACTTGTTATTACGACGCAACGATATTTTTGCCATCGTTTGTTTGGTTTTTAGCAGGCTAGCGTTTATGGAAACCAATTTAGTGAAGTCGAAGCAAACCAAAATCAAAGATTGTTGCACGCCGCATAGAAGTCTTCCAGCTGCTCAATTATTACATGAGGTCCGCGAATCATGTGGCGAGGTGGTGCAGACGGCGAACGGAAGGTTTGGAAATTCACTGCTTTCTCATTAAACTCGTCATCGAAATGCAATCGACGTTGACGGGCGCTCTGCACTTTGCGAACAGGCATTTTGATCTAAAAAAAAAAATGCAGCAACTACTTAGACCGGCTGATCAATCGACTTTATTTGAAGATCAATTACGCAAACAGCAACAAAAAGTTGTTACAAATAACTCTCCTTTCTAGATCACGTACACTTCAAAAGTCGCTTCACGCAAAACGAGATCTCTATGAAAAGTTTCTCATGAGCACCAGTGCTGTTGCTGTATAACGCAAGATTTTTCATTGCTTTAATTTCAAGTTAAACATTTTTGACATTTTGTACAATCCCACAAGACATGGTTGTACATTATAGTCCTTCGGAAATCCGTTTTATTTTATACTTGTTCGTACAAATGTGCTTTTAATAGCTATCGTTTAGTTTTGTTTAACTAAAAAGGTCTCATTGTAATTCGTTAGTTTTAGTAGTGAGTAACGAGAAATCAGTGACTTAGCTAGCTATATTTAGGTACGATTATGGGAATAAAACCGACAATATGTTACAAAAACAACCAGCGGGTTCAATTGGAAATTGCATTTAGTATTGAAATGTGTAATTGGTTTTGTGGCACTAACTACAGGAAATAATCAAAATAACAGTGGACCAATCCAATAGCCACTTATTTTTTTAGAAATATTGTTTGTGTAACGCTTTTGCTGCCATAGCCACAGTATATGCCTCAATAACAACCAATGGGATTGGATAACAAGTGCATATATTTTTATTGTCATGCAGGGTCAGTTTTGTGGCACTACTGTCTGCGATTGCCAAATGGCCCATGTTACAAGAGGCTCCCGTTTTCCAACATAAATAAAGGTCTTTTTGTTGCTCTATGCAGAGATGCGACCAGGAAAAATTAAAACAGGTTGGCATCAGAGAGAGGTATAGAACCGGTGCGGTAGTAGACCTGGGTTCATTCATTGTCAAGTCACTCCGAAAACTTTGAAAATGGATTCACAAATCTCCTGCTTGATGCTCAGCAATAGAATGGGAGGATAAAACATAGAAGTGAGTTCACTCAGACATCATTAGAAAAAGTAAAATGGGCCTTAATATTTCTTTGGTTTTTTGATCAAACGCGTCTATTGCAAACTGGCCTCAATCTTTACCAAACCGATAAAATTTTAACCACCTGCGACCTCATAAAACGCCGGTTAAACCCCCTAAACTTTTTCCAAAAAAAAAGCTCAAAAAGCGTCTTGCAGAGGGGGAAAATCGTTTACAAAAATAAATTCTTTTAAAGTCACGCGAGATATGAAGCACGTTGATGAAAATGTTAAAACAACTAACTTAAACAGATTGGCAGGCTATCCACCAAGCCATCACTAAAAAAATTTAAAAAATGACAGCATTTTTGAAAGATGAAAAAACTAAAAATTAAAAAATTCCTAGCTACAAAACATCGACATGTCTTGTAGACCTTACCACCTTTATCCTCATGCTACTGTTAGTAGAAAATATAAAAAGTAGCAATACACTAAACCGAAATTGTATTTGCAAACTGTTAGAACACGAAGAAACTATGGAATGCGCTTAGAGAAACACAAACAGTCAAACACACCCAAATGCTCAAGTGCTTCTTTAAATTTTGGTTATTTCTATTTTGATAGACAGTTATTCTTAGTTGGTGCATTTTTTCTAAAATTTTTCTGCTATGCAAGCAGTTTTTCGTTATATTAAACACGATATAGCGAATACAAATCCTTTTTATTGCTGCATGACACTAAAATATGACTAATTTCGAGGGAGTCTACGTAGGCCATAAAATTGAAAAATTAATTGTTGTGAATAAACGTAAAAATTGTGAAATTGATTAAAAGAACCTTGTCGTACTATAGCCTGACATTACAGATAAGGCTACTTCTAATCAAAGCTTTTAAACGGTGACAACGTTTTAGCATTAAAGCAGTAGGGCCATAAAAAACGATTTATGTGTTTGCTGTGACTGCAATGCAGCAGCTTTGGATACTAGTACTACGTTTACCTACTTAAAAACTAAGAAAATGTCATGAGACAACTGATGTCAATGACTTTCACAAACTAGTATATTCATCTTACAAAAAGCCGCCAATGTATGTACACAGGACTTACCATAAACATTTTTTTGCTGATTCCACATGCACGATGCTATGTAGCTATACGCAGGATTAGGTTGTGCTGCAACCATGATATCAAGTAGCCATAAATAATCTAACGTATGACCCCATTTTTGCATGCAGTAATACTGAAATTGTGCGAGGAAATCAACGGATACAATTAATTGACTAACAAAAGAGAACGATAGAAAGAGGTAGGCACGAATGACTGGTAGCTTTACTGCTGTAAGAAGTCGAATAACAATTGTTTTTTACGGCGACTAAGCTATCAGTCATTTATGCATATCTCTTTCTATCATTACAATTGAACAGGCTGATACCGGCATTAAATTACTTACAGACAACACAAAAGCAACACTAAACCAAACTTCTCAGAGATATTAATTAAACTCATCTTAGCTTAATTAATAATAACAGCTTGCTTTAGCTGAAGCTGGCACTGCAAAACAGTCAAAACATCGCAATAAGGTTGTCTGTATTTTCATTGCCTTTTGCAAACAGTCATCAAAATTATTTACTGGTGACTTTTTTTGTTCACAGTTTTAAACGTTTTTTCGCTGCATTTGCATATTTGCATATATTGCATATTTGTTGCATATATCGCATATTACATAGCATATATAAATAACAAGCAAAAATTGCATATTTGCATGTTGTTATTTGCATGCTTTTCTGCAACTTCTTGATCCTTGAGAGATTTCTGAAGATTCTCATTTAGCTGGTCGTCCTTGCAACATGATTTTGCGTTTTTCAGCTTTTTCCAACATTTCGTTTTCTTGTCGAACTGTTTCAAGTCTTTTTTTGCTGTTTTCAGCAGCAATTCTTCTTTCATCCTCCTCCAGTTTTTTCCCTTTCAACATGCTTTTTGTGAGGTTGCTTTACGGCAATTACACTGTTTTTATTGAGAATACTAATGCTATGAACCCCATTTTCAGAACTCAGTAATCTTCCATGCGTTTGAGACCCATGACAGTTTCCTCATCCAAATGAACTCGCTCTGCAGTTCAAACATTTTTGTTGAATGACAGGCTGCGCTCAGCATTGCCATTTTGCAAACTTAGAGAACTTTTGACAACTTTCCTTACGGTAGCATAATTTTCTCCTGTGCAAGATTTCACTGTCAAACACCTTCTTACAAAGCATATCAATCTTTCAGTTTGAGATATTTCAAGTCATTCTCTTTTTACGTTCTTGTCCACTTGATAGAGCTTCCATTCATCTCTGACGATATCAATTTCTCGTTTTGAGAGAACATGCGACAAACACCGAGCAAGTCGATCAATAGCATTGATGGTC
Source organism: Trididemnum clinides (assembly GCA_963675345.1). Classification (NCBI taxonomy): domain Eukaryota; kingdom Metazoa; phylum Chordata; class Ascidiacea; order Aplousobranchia; family Didemnidae; genus Trididemnum; species Trididemnum clinides. Next base: position 3,732,127 of record OY776287.1, on the reverse strand, counting down.
CAAGCACTAGTGCGATTTCTTGTATTTAGACAAATCACATTACAAAAAAATTGTCAGCCAGGAGAAAACTTTTTCTGGTAATACTGAGCTACTGCAACATGTTCTTATTAGCTTCTAAAGACAAGTAGTCGTAATTTTTCGGCAGTCAATGCTTTGTAACAGAATTTTGACCTTGTGTCCAACATTCGCTTTAAAATCATTTACCTGAATGTCTTCCCATTCTATGCTTAGTTTTGCAAGCTGGTTTGCAGTCAAATCAGCTATTGCTTTCTTTTTCAAAAATCGCATCATCAAAATACGCAATTGACTAACTTTTTCGCTAAACAAATAATGAATCAATAGACCTTCAGCTTGAAACGCTCGAAGGTATTTCTCAAAGTGCTGGGCAACTGTAATTATGAAATTTATCTCAATGAGAATTGTCTTCTCATTGGCACCAAGACAGGGCTTGAGCCTTTGGTATTTCTCATTTGAATCCGAAAAACGTTGGCATTTCTTTTGTTTAGGCAGGCGTTCTAAAAATACGCCTTTCCATCGTTCCATCATTCCAAAATGCAAACCAACACAGATGAGAGTGTGAGCCATTTAGTTGAAACGTGCTACAGAAAGAGCGACTCATCTGACATGATCACACATTTACATAAATTTTTAACATCTATTTTGCATGGTTCACGTAATTTCTGAAAATACATCACTTTAGTTTCCTTTCAGTATTTTTCTACAACTTCGAATTTTTGTCCTTATGCACTTAGTCAAGAAAACTTATCACGGTTTGTAAAACTATTTGTTGTTTGTAGGTAAGCTCAGTCTTAATTTAATAGCAAGGAGGTCGTTATTGTGGGCATAGTTTATGAAATTCAGACAATGAGGAGAAATTAATAGAAAAAAATAGGTAAGTCATCCCACCGCGTAAAATTATTGTCACCAAATAGCGGTATACCATCGTACCTAGAGAATGAAATTTTTTTTCGAAAATGAGTAATTAGCTAAACTAGGTGACTGGGTCCAAGGCATTTGTGGGAAGGAAAAGCCCCTTTAGCTTTATTTTTCGGCCATGGCACATAGGTGCAGTAAAAAAAACTTGGTGCTACAAATATTTGTGCGATAAAGGTTGCATCAAGTCGTAAAACAAGCCTATCAGTGTGGTAAAATTAAATCCACTGCAACCGATACAAATTTGCATGATCGATCAGCTCCATTGCTTCATAACTTCTAGTTCTAATTAAGCACCGTCTCCTCGCTTTGGTAGCGTTTTAGTGTAATGCTAAAATGTCTACTATAAAATGCAGAATGAAAGCGGCAATTGCATAAATATTTTATCTGTTTTATAGAGTCTGTAAAGCTAGGATTTGACTGGCTATTTGTATATAGGATGGCAAAGATAGTGGTGGTGGTGCAGAGATACTGGAGGCGGAGCTAAGTGGGGGAGCTAACAACAACCCTAATGCTAATCTAGTCCTACCCCTAACCCTAATTCTAACGCGGTGCAGTTATCTGATATCATAACATTTTGCTAGATTGTAAAATACTTCGAAGAGTTCATGTATGCTAGTTTGGGATGTATTACTAAAAATTAATGTTTTTAATTGAAGTTCCTGGGAAGTGGTATTGATTCAAAACACTGTGGGGAATGACATAGAGATAGTTTGACAGCTGTTTTGATACTGCTTGACCTCGGTTACATTACTTGAAAATGTGCGAATTCTGGAGCAACTGGTTGCTGGGGTATAGTGCAATCAACTCCCTTGTGATATCTCTTATCCTTTCAAGTATATCCTTTTATTTTCCCTTGCAATCTTCTTTGTGATTGCACCCTTCTTTCTGATGATTATTCATTGTGATTTCTTCCTAATTTTTGCGGTTATTCTTTGCTATCTTACCCTCGCGGTCGAATTTGTGGTTAAAATTTATATTTGTTGGCAAATATGTTTCTTACAGTTATGCTCTTGCAATCACCTCTAAACTCTCATCGTTTAAGGATTGTATGAGAATATAACAGTTTTATAATTTCTGTTTTCTATAGTGGTATAAATAGTATTTAGAATTGTATGTTTGATGCTTAGTAGACGATTTTAAGTAAAAGCTTACAAATTATTAAAGCCGTCTTACAACCTGTACATATTTATTTTATGACAAAGTTATACTTAAACTTCCACCTATGTCCCTGGCAAAAGTTCCGGTTCTATCTTAAAATAAACAAACTTTATTGTTTTTTTTCTTTTTATTCTACCAACACTACAAAAATTTTCTAGCATACAACTGAACTAGAATCTTAAACCTAACCGTCCTACTGTCAGTAGATGTGAAGCAAACTTGCCTAAGTTCTAAATTTCAATCACAACCTTACAAAGACCTCTCAAAAAACTAAAACATCTGCTACTTTTTTACTTTTAAATGTGAGTTTTGCATAAAAATTTTAAAATGCTGGAAGTATTGTAAAGCTACTGATCTATTCCTCAATTTTTTTTAGAGCAAAAGGTGTAGAACTAACTTCTAGCTGTAATAAAACTTTCCTGATTGAAGTGGTCTCAAAATTTGTTAAAATACTTTTTCTAACTCTCACCAAAACTTTCCCTGGAAGCTAACTCAAGACGGTATACTTTCACAACGACTCTCCCATATTCTGCAACAAATGTGTTTGATTTCTTAAAATAAAAACCTTTTTGAATGATAAGTCTGCACAACAACAGCATTGATTACAAGAGCCTGTGAGTATCAAATAAAAACACTGTCAAGTTGAATCGAACTCAAGACTATTTAAGTAAGAAAATAGAACGTTTTGATTTTGGAGTAGAGCTTGCAGATGATTGCTGTTATCGGTCTGAACAAATATTTGATGACAGAATGTAATTCTGTAATTTTTGTTTTATAATATAAGTGATATATATAGAGTTGTAAATTTGATTCTCGATAAATGATTTTAAGTAAAAGTTTAAAAATTATTGAAGTAGCCTCTAATGATCTGAACACAACCATCCTTTTGCTGTAGTTGACCTCAGTGGACTTAATACACTTCTGTAGAAGTTAAAGTTATATGTATCGTTAAAACAAGCTTCGCTTGTTTTTCTTTTTACTCCATAAACACTACTTAATTCCTCCAAACAAAAAAATAATTATTTATGCTGTAAAAACGATTAGATTTCAAAAATATCTATTAGACTGTTAGTTCTACTTAATTATAATTAAAATATGCAACACGGCTAACAGCAGCTAAAAAATAAATTTTTCTAATAGTAGGTCAAGGTAAATAAGTACCTTTTCATGGAAATTTAATCTAAACAAATGTTTTCTTATGCGAAATTTTGTGTGGAACCCAAATCTGTTGAGGATTTTTATCTACTGTGACGTTTTCGATCAGTACAGCCGACATTTTTAAAAGTGGCGGCCAAATTACGTAATTTTAACATAACATCGTAGTGGGTTTCCAATCATTGTGTATG
>OY776287.1:2398050-2443487 GCA_963675345.1 Trididemnum clinides | reverse complement strand
ACACGTAAAACGGTTACAATTTCAATAAATTCTCAACAAAACGCTCAACAGTTTTATCATTTACACTAACATTATCGGAAAAATGAGTCAATATCTCAGATAGAGAGCAACCACGCGAGTGAAATAAGATGTAGTACACGGTATAATGTCCACAGACTTCAGATATCAAACTCTGTAGGGTCTTTGAGTTGTAGGTCCAGGATGAGGAATGAGAATCTAAAAAAATCTGTCAAACCATAAACAAGTGGATGTAGACCATAGCTATCGAAAAACTCAGCAGATCTTGGATTGTTGAAAACATAGCAACTCAGTGTCCTCCAGGAGCAGTGCTCGGTGTTAACAACATAACTCCCAGGATACTCCACAGTAGGTAACTGATCTTTAGGATAAACACCCTTAAAAATCTTTTTGCACAGGAGTCATTCCTCTCAATCTGTAGTGTATCCATCAGTCAACACGTTTCTATCAGTCGGTCAATCAACCAATTCTGCATGAATTACGACATTGCTTCTGTTGGAGGAGTGTTAAAGGCTAGACAAATGATTTTCATCAACTCCAGATGCGCACAAGAAGCCCCAGATCTGGCGCAAGAATTCAAAACATGACAAGAAAAAACTCAGGCTTATCACCGCCAACAGACATAAAATTTCATCATCTCCGCAAAATTAGGTAGAAATCTGTACAGTAGGTTTTATTTTTCCAATCACAATACCTATTTTGGACACTTCAATGCTGCAGTCATCACCACACTCGTACAAAATAAGTGCCCAGACCCGGGTTTGAACCGGGGACCTTTAGATCTTCAGTCTAACGCTCTTCCAACTGAGCTATCTAGGCAGTAATGGTCAGTACGGGCTCGAACCCGCGACATTAACACGACACTATAACCGACTGAGCTAACTGACCACTTGTTGAAATCCCAGAAATTTCTGTATTAAGTGAAGCAACTGTCTTTGATGTTATGCGTCTGTAGAAAATAATGATTGTAAAATTTTCTTGAAAAAGTATTACAGATTTATCTAGTTACAGTGCTTCCCAACAAACCTCCGCTTTCAAAATCACAATTTCCTTTCCTTTCTTACCTACTTATACTTCTTGAGGGGTTGCTGATAGTTATTGTTTTAGGCACTGTATCAGTTCTGATGTGTTAAAGTAAGATATTCATGAAAACCGTAAGTTCTAGATCTGCAACAGTTTATGAGGGTAATTGATAAAATTATATTTTCTTCCTCCTGGACAACATGGAATGAAATATTTTACGCTTATGACAAAGACCTATGTATATTAATTTTTAAAAGTTTTTCAAATCTGATTCTGGCTCCAACATTTGGAGATTCTTTAAAGCTTGCGAGCATGTCGAGTGCAACATGTAAAGACACCAAAAGTTTTACAGTGTAAAAGAGACTGTAGAAATATTGGTAACGCTGAACGAAGATTAAATAACTTGACAAATGTTTGGAAATATGTAGTTTTTGCTTCACCACATTCAACTTTTTACGTCAATACACTTGAATTCACACCAAAAGCTAATATTCATTGGTTGAAAATGCAGTGGGAGACTAACACTTCTTTCAGATTTATTCACTTGTTAAATTCTCACCAAATATTGAACACGTTGAGACAACAAAATATTTTTATCTGACACCCTTGTGAAGACCACTAAACAACCTTGTGCGCGCTCAATGTACAGTATTTTTCAATTTTAAGTTATCAATCATCGCAGATTCACAACTATTATTTCTGAGCTAAATCAAAAATGGTGAATGAGTGGCGTAATGTTTTGCATTATTTTTGCACTATGTTAATTCTTTTGCTGTATGTTTATTCAAAAATTCTATCCTATAAGGTTTTTAAACTTAAATTTTCTTACTGTGAATTTACCTCACCACATATCTCTGTACATAACAGCAAATCAACCCTAATATTTGTAACTTTCAACACTACATAATCGCTGAAACGAAACAACACCAATTGTTTGTCAGATTTTGATTACCTTACAAGTTATTTTATGCAACAAAAAACAAACTTATGACGATTGAAATCTACAGATAGGTGGTGGGTTCGGTGTACCAGCTGCAAACATAAACTTGTATCGTCACTACATGTAATTTCAAAGACCACCTGTTTCCAATCTACACCTAAATCGTTCTATTGCTACTCCTCTTCTCCTATTTGGTTTATTTGCAGTACAAATTGATATCTTTCTAGCGATTGTCTCTAACATATTGTTGCATAACATCCAGTTTGTGTATGAGAAAACTTCCTAGTTTACAACTCGGGCCATTAATCTAAGAGTAATAACTTTACCTTGACAGATATTGTTCTTACAGCTGAGAAAGTAACTTTTCACTAACTTTTTGAGAGCGTACTACAAAGTTGATTGGGGTTATCACACGATGTTCACATTGACCAAGGTTTATGCAGCATAGAGATGGGTCTGAACAATTACATCTTATTTCTAAATTTGTTAATACTTAAAACTGCAAGCGACTTTAATAAATAATAAACATTTCAAATTTCAAACGTTTTCAAGAATTAAAATTTGTAAATGTAATAATTTCAAATAATAAAGATATACAGTGTGTCCAAAAAATAGGTACGGTTCAAAATATCTACGTATTTTCCATCGCTTTTTCACAATAAGTCGGTACCTTTCAAAATATTTACGTATTTTCCATCACTTTTTCACAATAAGTCGGTACCTTTCAAAATATTTACGTATTTTCCATCACTTTTTCACAATAAGTCGGTACCTTTCAAAATATTTACGTATTTTTTATCATTTTTTTCACAAAGAATGTGGTTCTCATTTCTCATATACATAACTGACATGTCATACTTCAAAAAATCCGCGTATTACTTTGGAATATCAAGTTCGTTGGATAGCCTCTTCATTCATCTTTGACATCTTTCTCCACATCAGCGATTTCATCTTCTGTTTGGTTGGTCTTCCACCTCTTGGTCTGTCAAACAAGCTACCAGTCTCCAATAACTTGGTACTCCAAGCCTTGATTATGCGATGTTCTGGTGGTTGAATATCAAATTGCACACGCAGTCTGTCTCTAACAAGCTTCATGGCGTGTCTAGTTTGCTCACTTGCAATAAAAAATGAAGCGGCGTGAACTCTATATTCAACCGTGTAGTCACTTGAATCAATCATCTTTATTGAATAAATTACAAAGTATGACATGTCAGTTATGTATATGAGAAATGAGAACCACATTCTTTGTGAAAAAAATGATAAAAAATACGTAAATATTTTGAAAGGTACCGACTTATTGTGAAAAAGTGATGGAAAATACGTAAATATTTTGAAAGGTACCGACTTATTGTGAAAAAGTGATGGAAAATACGTAAATATTTTGAAAGGTACCGACTTATTGTGAAAAAGCGATGGAAAATACGTAGATATTTTGAACCGTACCTATTTTTTGGACACACTGTATATCTTTATTATTTGAAATTATTACATTTACAAATTTTAATTCTTGAAAACGTTTGAAATTTGAAATGTTTATTATTTATTAAAGTCGCTTGCAGTTTTAAGTATTAACAAATTTAGAAATAAGATGTAATTGTTCAGACCCATCTCTATGCTGCATAAACCTTGGTCAATGTGAACATCGTGTGATAACCCCAATCAACTTTGTAGTACGCTCTCAAAAAGTTAGTGAAAAGTTACTTTCTCAGCTGTAAGAACAATATCTGTCAAGGTAAAGTTATTACTCTTAGATTAATGGCCCCGAGTTGTAAACTAGGAAGTTTTCTCATACACAAACTGGATGTTATGCAACAATATGTTAGAGACAATCGCTAGAAAGATATCAATTTGTACTGCAAATAAACCAAATAGGAGAAGAGGAGTAGCAATAGAACGATTTAGGTGTAGATTGGAAACAGGTGGTCTTTGAAATTACATGTAGTGACGATACAAGTTTATGTTTGCAGCTGGTACACCGAACCCACCACCTATCTGTAGATTTCAATCGTCATAAGTTTGTTTTTTGTTGCATAAAATAACTTGTAAGGTAATCAAAATCTGACAAACAATTGGTGTTGTTTCGTTTCAGCGATTATGTAGTGTTGAAAGTTACAAATATTAGGGTTGATTTGCTGTTATGTACAGAGATATGTGGTGAGGTAAATTCACAGTAAGAAAATTTAAGTTTAAAAACCTTATAGGATAGAATTTTTGAATAAACATACAGCAAAAGAATTAACATAGTGCAAAAATAATGCAAAACATTACGCCACTCATTCACCATTTTTGATTTAGCTCAGAAATAATAGTTGTGAATCTGCGATGATTGATAACTTAAAATTGAAAAATACTGTACATTGAGCGCGCACAAGGTTGTTTAGTGGTCTTCACAAGGGTGTCAGATAAAAATATTTTGTTGTCTCAACGTGTTCAATATTTGGTGAGAATTTAACAAGTGAATAAATCTGAAAGAAGTGTTAGTCTCCCACTGCATTTTCAACCAATGAATATTAGCTTTTGGTGTGAATTCAAGTGTATTGACGTAAAAAGTTGAATGTGGTGAAGCAAAAACTACATATTTCCAAACATTTGTCAAGTTATTTAATCTTCGTTCAGCGTTACCAATATTTCTACAGTCTCTTTTACACTGTAAAACTTTTGGTGTCTTTACATGTTGCACTCGACATGCTCGCAAGCTTTAAAGAATCTCCAAATGTTGGAGCCAGAATCAGATTTGAAAAACTTTTAAAAATTAATATACATAGGTCTTTGTCATAAGCGTAAAATATTTCATTCCATGTTGTCCAGGAGGAAGAAAATATAATTTTATCAATTACCCTCATAAACTGTTGCAGATCTAGAACTTACGGTTTTCATGAATATCTTACTTTAACACATCAGAACTGATACAGTGCCTAAAACAATAACTATCAGCAACCCCTCAAGAAGTATAAGTAGGTAAGAAAGGAAAGGAAATTGTGATTTTGAAAGCGGAGGTTTGTTGGGAAGCACTGTAACTAGATAAATCTGTAATACTTTTTCAAGAAAATTTTACAATCATTATTTTCTACAGACGCATAACATCAAAGACAGTTGCTTCACTTAATACAGAAATTTCTGGGATTTCAACAAGTGGTCAGTTAGCTCAGTCGGTTATAGTGTCGTGTTAATGTCGCGGGTTCGAGCCCCGTACTGACCATTACTGCCTAGATAGCTCAGTTGGAAGAGCGTTAGACTGAAGATCTAAAGGTCCCCGGTTCAAACCCGGGTCTGGGCACTTATTTTGTACGAGTGTGGTGATGACTGCAGCATTGAAGTGTCCAAAATAGGTATTGTGATTGGAAAAATAAAACCTACTGTACAGATTTCTACCTAATTTTGCGGAGATGATGAAATTTTATGTCTGTTGGCGGTGATAAGCCTGAGTTTTTTCTTGTCATGTTTTGAATTCTTGCGCCAGATCTGGGGCTTCTTGTGCGCATCTGGAGTTGATGAAAATCATTTGTCTAGCCTTTAACACTCCTCCAACAGAAGCAATGTCGTAATTCATGCAGAATTGGTTGATTGACCGACTGATAGAAACGTGTTGACTGATGGATACACTACAGATTGAGAGGAATGACTCCTGTGCAAAAAGATTTTTAAGGGTGTTTATCCTAAAGATCAGTTACCTACTGTGGAGTATCCTGGGAGTTATGTTGTTAACACCGAGCACTGCTCCTGGAGGACACTGAGTTGCTATGTTTTCAACAATCCAAGATCTGCTGAGTTTTTCGATAGCTATGGTCTACATCCACTTGTTTATGGTTTGACAGATTTTTTTAGATTCTCATTCCTCATCCTGGACCTACAACTCAAAGACCCTACAGAGTTTGATATCTGAAGTCTGTGGACATTATACCGTGTACTACATCTTATTTCACTCGCGTGGTTGCTCTCTATCTGAGATATTGACTCATTTTTCCGATAATGTTAGTGTAAATGATAAAGCTGTTGAGCGTTTTGTTGAGAATTTATTGAAATTGTAACCGTTTTACGTGTAATAAACAGAATTGAATACAATCGAGTGTTTTATTATACAATATAAATACGATTTACATCCAAAATAATCACGCGACAGATGGGGCATTCCTTTGAATAAAGCTTAGCCGAGCAGTTCAGACATCCAAAGCAATGTCCACAAGGCATTGTTAAAGCATTAATTCGAGCATCGAAGCACACTTTACACACAAGTTCTTGAGATGTATCACACTCTTTTGCTTCAGTTAGGGGGGTTATGTTCGGTTCTTCATTTTCAATTGGAGGGTTTCTCGTTAGCGTTGGATCTGCTGCTTCTTCGCGAGTATCAAACCCGAATCTCGTTCCCGACAAAAACTCCTCTTCTGGAATGCGGAAGTTACTGTGATGGTTAATGAAACCAGTTCCAAACGTTCTCTCTAGATGCGCACACGCGGACCAGTATTTCGCATGTTCAATTTCTGGGATGTCAGTGTCCGCCCACTGATAAATAGATAGGCCACAATAAAAACAAAATACTCGATTGTCACTGCCTCTGTACAAAAATCCAGCTTTAGCCATTCGTTCAGGACTTAAATTAAATTATCGACTCGGTGAGGCCAATTGTCTGAGAAGGTTAAGATTCGCGTTTCTTCAGATTGGAAAGAAGGGCACAACATTTTAAACAAATTTTACTCAAATCTAAAGACGGTTACATGCGTTAAAAATCACACATTTATTGTTTTATGTTTAGCGGAGAGGATTTTCTCTTCTTTTGATAAAGTTCAGCACTTCTTGGCAGACTACTAGATCGTTTTTTCTTTCTGGCTGTGTGTTTCACCTCTTTCAAGGTTTTCACAAGAGCGGTTAGCTCCTCGCTGATACCACAGTTTTCGTTTCTAATGACGAATCCGGATGATCGATCTTGGAGATGTTGAAAATATTTCTCGGGTGAAAAGATAGATTCCACTTTAAATCTGATAAGAAAGTTTTCTACAGCTGCCTCTTTTTTGAAAATCTCCAATCGTGTTTTCACTTCACAGACATCGCCGTATTGGCAGTCAGCTGAGAAAATGACCACCACATATGGACGGGCGTCTGTTGGGCCTTTGAATGCCACAAACGGTAGACCCTCAAACATATGTATACACACTTGAATAAGCTGATCGGTTGAAAAGAGAGCTTTTCCTCTTGAGACAGTCAGCACGCCTTTTCTCAACATCTCACCGTCTGCGGGTATTGATTTCCCTTCTTTGTCAATGTCGAGGAAGATTTTTCGTATTTTTCTTGCTTCTTCTTGATGTTTTCTTGCACGCCTCAACAACTCTGTTTGCTCCATCAACCCGTCGTAGCATGAGAAGTGGGGATGAGTCGTTGTAACGTCGACATTTTTTGCTCTCTCTTCATAGTCGTCAGCAATTGAAGTGTGTGTCTCGTCGCAGCTTTCCATTGTTCTTCTTCTAATGTTCTCGCAAAACCATACCATTTTTATAGAGAAATGTTAACAAAGAAAGAAGAAAAATCACTATTCTTGCCTAGACCTGCCTTGTTCTTTCCAACAATTGTGCAATAAAAACTTGCGATGTAGTGCAAATCAAAACACCCGCTGGTTTGTGATTGGTCAAATAAGAGGTAAGAATGCTTATAACTTTAAAGACGTAATCACCTCCGTACGGTCTATGCTTCCGCTGGCGTCAGATTTTTGTTGATAGAAAACCATTTTTGAAGTTCTACATCGATTGTGATTGGTTAAAGGTTTGCTGACGTGATGTTGATGTTTCCGCTTGCATCAGATTTTGTTGATAGTAAACTTAGCTGACTTTGAAAAATTTTATGTTGGCGGAAAAATTTGATACTTAAAACAGTGTTATAATTGTTTTCTAGTTGCATCAAAAGATATTGTAAATTAGATGGATGGTGAATGATTACAAGTAAAAGTTTGAAGTAGTCTCCAAACACGATAAAAGTTCAATCTTCTTGGTTCAATAATATTTAGTAGTGATGCTGAATTGAAACAAAATTCGCTGTTCTGACCTTTTCTTTTCAAAATGTTTCTACCGCTGTACTTCAACTAACTCGCTGACATATGAGAAGTAATTCTACATTTCACTCAAAGGTCTGGTCAATCTGAAATTTTCTTCCAAGAAAGCGTGAAGCTAACATAAAAATGTAACTACCTCACTGTCATATGTGAAGCAAATCTACATTTCACTCAAAGGTCTGGTCAAGCTACTGAAATTTTAATCTAAAAGTGCAAAGTAACGATAAAGATTTACTTGAAATTGTGTCAAATTTAATATTGTTTCTTCCACCACACTCTTCTGGAAGCAACGTCACTGCCTGTGATTTTTCTCCAACAAATCTGATAATCTAGAAAACTGTTGGTTGTTTTCCTCTAAACTAACGACTAGCTGTAATAAACATAAATGTTGAAAACTCTGAATTTCATGTTAATGTCCCACAAATAATGTCAAAAGTTGTGTTTATTGCTATGTAGGGGAGCTAGGAAAACTGTGAAATCCTGAATTTTATGGTAATGTTCTACAAAAATGCAAAAAGTTGTGCTCATTGCTATGTAGATGAGCTAAGGACGCTGTAAAACCATGAATTTCATGTTAATGTCCCACGAATAATGCTAAAAGTTGTGTTTATTGCTATGTAGGGGAGCTAGGTAAACTGTAAAATCCTGAATTTTATGGTAATGTCCTACAAAAACGCTAAAAGTTGTGCTTATTGCTATGTAGATGAGCTAGGTAAACTGTAAAATCCTGAATTTTAAGGTAATGTCCTACAAAAATGCTAAAAGTTGTGCTTATTGCTATGTAGCGGAGCTAAGGACACTGTAAAACCATGAATTTTATGGTAATGTCCTACAAAAACGCTAAAAGTTGTGCTTATTGCTATGTAGATGAGTTAAGGACACTGTAAAACTCTGAATTTTAAGGTAATGTCCTACAAAAATGTTAAAGTTGTGCTTATTGCTATGTAGCGGAGCTAAGGACGCTGTAAAACCATGAATTTAATGTTAATGTCCTACAAAAATGCTAAAAGTTGTGCTTATTGCTATGTAGCGGAGTTGAGGAGACTTTGAAACTAAGAAATTTCGTATTAATAAGTTTAAAAGTTGCTAAATTTCGGAAAAATCTTTAAACAGTGTAATGATAGGATACAATTTAGATTCGTTTTATGAAAATTAATGTAAATTTGAGATGAATGTTATATGATTTGCACACAATTAAAACTAAATCTTTTCGATTTTACGATGTCAACAGTAGTGTTTTAAGTGAGTTATGGTGTTTAAAAGAAAATGATAACACAATTTTATGGAGAGAGCTATGATGAGAGCTATGTGTGGTCACAAAATTATTGACAAAAAGACTGAATCCATTGCCTACATACTGAAATAGATGTAAATTAATTCCAACCAACTGCAGAAATATCACGAGTAAAGAAAAATACCTCCAATAGAAGAGTAAAGAAACAACATTCTAGAGAATCAAAAGGAGCAATCTATCAGAGGTTTTATAAACAATTTCACGAAGTGAATAGTAACGCGCGATTAATGCTTACGCTTCGAAAGGAAATTGTTATCAAAGGCTGCAGTCACGATCTAAAAGCTACTATTTCCGTTTTACAAAAGCTGCGCTTACAATAAGACAAAGATTGTTAACGAGTTGAAAAGTGAAATCAATTGGAGAACTTTTGAAGTGGGGGTATTCTCAAGAGGGGTGCCCACAAATCAATTTCAAGTTTTATTTACAAGTTGTATTGACATTTGTTTAAGTTGTTATTTACAAGTTTTACAAGTTGTTACACGTTGTCATTTGTTTACAAGTTGTTACACGTTGTCTTTGTGTTGTCATTTGTTTACAAATTGTTACAATGTCCTTCAAGTTCATGTATCACCACGTTCGGAAGTCACGTTCGGAAATGACGTAGAGCACCGCAATTGCACCGCAAAAACTGGGTTAAAATTTATATTACATACTACTGACATAGTTTTTAGATAAATCTTTTTGAATGTATTGGTGAGCGATGCGTAAGATTTATGCAATCGAGAAAGAATAATGAAAATGTACCAAAGCACTCAGTTTTTTGTAGAAATTGCAATCTCGTGAAATGCAGGCACCAAAATTGTTAGTATTATAACCAGTAAGCTAGATAAAACATGCCTTCTGACATCTAAAACTTCTGTATCGCTGGGTTCGTTTCTATGTTGTTGCTGTTGTACACGTGACTGCTTGCTTTGTTGCTTTTCACCCCTGCATCACACAGATCGCATATGATTACAATACCGTGGCCTTGTTTCCTGCGTTTCGTTAACGTTTAGTGGGTTTAATTACATACACTAGGGCTATGATTTTGAGACCTTTTTGTTAAACTAAATATACCTATATGAGATAAGATAAACTTTTTATACATATCACGAATTTAAAAATGACTTTTTTAAATTTTGAGAAAGGTCGTACACCAAATGATATTTCTAACGTCACCGGCATGTTTTAGATTTTTAACACTAGTTTACTATAGTAGATTGTACACCTATTAATGTTCTAGAAAGATGCGACTCATTATTGCAGCAATTAAAAAAAAAGTTTTGTTGGAATCGGACGATGGAGTCTGTAGATAAAAACAGTCAAGTGCTTTTGTTTTTTCAAATACTGCTTCTAGTGACAAAAATAAAAAATGGAATATCTAATAATAGCGTGATTGAAGTGAAATTTGCGTCGGTTCCAATTTTCGATGCTGAGGAATTTACTAATTGCATAGGGGGGTTGTATATGACGTCACATATTTGGCGCAAAAAAAGCGGCTGACCAAAAACTGTAAATTATGCTAAAAAAGTATTGGGCGAACACTAACTTTTAGGGTTATTTTGAAAACTAATAAGAAATTAATGTTAAATTGGAATAAATTATTGCTAGTTTGCTACTCGAAAACAAATAAATTTAATCAAAAGCGATTTGGCTGAGATTAGAACTTTGAGTTGGCTAGTCTAAACTTAGTACTGTGTGCCACTTTTCAAAAAAATTGGCCTTACGAGAAGTGTGAACTAAATACCATTTGCTCTTCAGTTAATAATGACTCTATGCCAATTAGATACTCGTAGATACATAAGCAAAAATAACCATTATCTGATTTGTAAGTTTTCAAATTACGCTTGGTCCAGCAGCCTATGCAAGAGCCCGAGAAATTGTTCAAGGAATAACTAAGATCAGAAAGTTCCATCTCATATATCAATACAACAGGTCTGCAAGCATTGTTGGCAAAAAATTTGAAAGAATTACCGATTTTATCCATGAATATCAAATTCAACATATGACAAACGGTAGAGAAGTCTGCCCTGTCATCTAGGCCAATGGTTCTCAAACGTTTGGTGTTGTGGAGCCCATGAAGAGGTTGACCATTATTTACGGAGCCCCACAATAAATTTCTAAAAATAAAAACAAAAGTAAACAAATAGCTCGCGGAGCCCTGGAGCTCCGTACGGAGCACTTTGAGAACCAATGATCTAGGCTGCAGCATAATTTAGGTTTACAACTGATGCAACAAAATATGCTGTAGAAGTTGCACATTACAATTAACCTAAACTCAGTATTCCCAAATACGTTAACTAATCCAATACAAAACCCTAACAGGAGTTGACTGCAAATAAGCCTGCATGTTTAACCCATAAAACTAGGTTAACTAGTAGCAATAACAAGATTTGATTAGTGGTACAGAATTTGAAAATTGCAGAAAATAGAGTATTCATTCTCGAAGCTTTTCGTCTGACACTTTTCAAGAGAATCCTTCAGAAATAGAGTGAAAAGGTGAAGTGAGTCACTTTGTATGGTTTTCCGAAAATTCACAAACAAGATGTACCCTTACGTCCTATATTGTCAATGACTTGCTCAGCACAGCATCAATTAGCGCAATGGCTTACGTCAGTTATTGATCCTGTTCTTTCACTTTATTCTACCCACTCTATTTCCGATTCCTTTACTTTTGCTGACAAAGTCAAAACTTTTAACTTTCCTCCATCGGTCTTTCTTTGCTCCTATGATGTCTGTAGCCTTTTTACTAATGTTCCACTCGCAGAAACTATTGAAATCTGCGCTGATGCTCTGTATAATGGCGAGCTTACTCCGCCTCCTTTTCCTCGTGCAGTTTTTGTTGAGCTGATGCAAACGGCTACTTCCTCCGTTGAATTCAGTTTTAACAATATAATGCACCGACAGATTGATGGCGTTGCTGTGGGTTCACCTCTTGCCAACATTTTTGTCGGATATCACGAAGCCTTACTTTTCAAAAGAGTCAACAAACCTCTGATGTATTATCGATACGTCGATGATACTTTTGCAGTTTTTAACGACGAAGACAAATGCAATGAGCTTTTCTTCCATCTAAATTCTCTTCATCCATCGCTTCGTTTTACTTTTGAAAAGGAATGCAATCGGACTTTGCCCTTTCTCGACGTCCTGGTAGAAAAGAATGATCACGAATTTGTTACATCTATCTACAGAAAGCCGACTTTCACTGGCCAATACATTCGTTGGAACTCTTTTTGCCCCATGAAACGGAAGACCAATTTGATTTCAACTCTAGTCCACGGAGCTCTAGTCATCTGTTCGAAATCTACTCTTGAAAATGAACTTTCAAACATTCGATCAATGCTTATCAACAACGGCTATCCAGAAGCTATAATCAACGCTATTATAACCAAGAAAATAAATCAGTTTCACAGACCAACGCAATTAGGTCCGAAGAAATGCCCAGTTTATCTTCACTTGCCATGGCTGGGCAATGTTTCGATGAGGTACGAAATGCAAATTAAGACAGCTGTCAAACGCTGTTACTTTGCAGTTGAACCATGCATTGTCTACACCACCAGACAACTTCTGCCCGTAGCCAAAAAAGATGTACTACCCGCTTTTCATCAAAGCAACATTGTTTACCAATTTCTGTGCCACTACGATAGTCGGTACGTGGGTCGTACTTCTCAAAGGTTACAACAGAGAATTAAGCAGCACGTGCCCAAAACCATTCTCCAGGAGCATATTTCTCAGGACCGAAGCACATTGGCCCGGTCTTGCAAGCCAATCAGAAGCTTTAAAGCTGAAACATCCTTTTCTGCTATTGGACAACATCTTTTACAAAGCCCTACATGCGCACGTGAATATAATGATAACAAATTTTCTATTCTTGCCCGTGGCCGTACTTCTTTTCACCTTTCCACCCTTGAAGCCACGTACATTAAAACGTCCAAACCAAATTTATGCAAACAAAAGGAATTCGTTTATGGTCTAAAAATCACACATTAGTTTCCGCTCCTTCCATTGGTCGCATCTTTTACCAATCACGATGTAGCCTATTTCCCCTTTTTTTATTTTTCGTCAACTGTGTCTCTATATAAGTGACTTACTTCACCTTTTCACTCTATTTCTGACGGATTCTCTTGAAAAGTGCCAGACGAAAAGCTTCGAGAATGAATACTCTACTTTATGCAATTAACAATAACAAGCAAACCTTAGCATCTCTCACCTTACTTTGACTTCAGATTTACTCCATTACATCAGCAAAACAACATATTTAACGTTCATTTTCCAACTGTCTAGTTTAAACCAAATCACTCCTATTTAATTCAATGCAAAAACACTGAAACCGGTCAGCCACTTTTTTCGAAATCGCATTTTGATGAAGTTTGATCACGTGCGTGAAACCTTCCAATTAGTTTGTTGGATTTTTGCCACTAGATAGCAGTAATTTTAATTGTAATTCTAATTGGGTTATGACTAGGCAAGTTTTTATTGATCAAAACTAAGAAATTGAAAAATCTTGTTGGTGGTACAGAACTTTAATATACCGTAGCTTTGAAAAACTGTTTGAGCCATAAGCTTTTCGTGATGCTCTCATCAGTGGCAATATCGCGCCTAAAGGGAAGATCTAGAGTGAGTAAGTGTTTTATGAAATTAATTTGGACCACAGGCAAACAAGACTAGCCATTGATAGCGCTAGTATTGTGAACCCCGCCAAAGAAAGATTTCACAATAGCGAGAGTTAGAGAAAGCGCAGCAGGAGGCCAAATGCCGCGATTATTGGAAGAGTTTGAGAGCGTAAACAAACTCTTTGCACAAAACCGGGTGTTGGGTCTTGATATAAGCAGCCTCTAAGAGATTAAGGTGGAAAGAGCTGCGTGCTGTGGCAAGGATTGAAAACCGCTTGTTATCATAATTTAATCCACATTGATCGTTTTCTAAAAGATAATGACCAATGGCAGAGTCACAATCCGGTTTGGTGTCGTTTCGTTTGCACGATCTGTGTGGTTGAGATCGGCGTGGACGGGTCAATTGTTGTCTTAACCATTGCGGTACATGTTGCTTGATGCGATCCTGTAGCCGTTGAGATGTTCGCCTAACGTACCGACTATCACAGTGACATTTATATTCATATATGACAAAGCTTTTCTGATTGGTAGGTAGAATATCTGCAGAGATTCCCTCTATCACCTAATAGATATTTTTAATAATAAGTGGCAACACTGACCACGTTAGAAAAGGAGAGACACAATGGCTGACGTAAACAAAAAACACTTGTGTATTGGCATTTTTCAGCAAAGCTTATCGTTGTCTAAAAGCAATAATTTTAATAATTAATAACTGAACCTCACTTACGAAGAAATTCTACGAGAGTTACTGGACTGCATAGACCGCTCCTCATCAGTTGTCAACAATTTGATGGAAAGTTTGATTTTACTCAAATTAATTTGCTGTGCGGGGCCACAGTCCTCCACACACGGTGACAAAGAAGAAGAAAAATCAACCAGCAAATTATCTTTCAACAAACTGTAAACAGCTGGGCTTCTCAAATCTTAGCCTAGAATTGACAGCATTGGTCATAAACAATTTACAAAAAAATTACACCAGTTCATCTTTTGTGATTATCTATTTGTCCTGCAAACTGAGTCTTATCAGTAAATTGTTAAAGAAACTGTTAATCGATTTTATTCAGTTGTACTCTTTAGTAGTTGATGCAACTTTGTGCTTAAAAATGGACCAGCACTTAACCCACCTGGTGCATTATTTTGTAAACTACTGTTTATTGCCTATTATATCTTATCCACCAAATAACTTGGAACGTTGTACACAAGTTCTCAGTTACCTTTTAACTGTGGCAAATGTTATTTTGTCTTGTATGTACTGTAACGTCCAAAAATAACTCAAACGGCGATTCTACCGAATAAGGGAGACGGCTTGGCCTCAACAGTAGACTACGCTGATCTCTGGATCAATACAGCACAGCAGCAGATAAGAGACTTAAATGAAATATTCTATTGACACTAGTCTTTACAAATACAGTAGTAGGCCGACAAGACCAGCACAACCTAAACGGTTGAAGACAATGTGTGCGTAACCTATAACAAAACAAGATTGCATTAATATACACAAGCTGGACCGGTTAAGCCAATCCAGCAAGATAGATCAGGTCTAAGCATGCACTAATATACTAATATAAACTGTGGGCCACTAGCTGTACTTGCGGTGGTGGCAGCAATAATACACCATACTCGTAGAGCGCACTCAAAGACTAACTAACGAACAATTAAAGCCACTAACATAAAACTTAACTACAGCCACCGCAACAAGTAAACTGAGACTAATATTAACATGCAATAGTAAGGTGGTCCGCCAGACACTGTACGCAATTAAAAGAGGAAACCAATGTCGCTAAGATTAATCGCTACAGCGAAAACTAAATAAAAACGTCTCGAAGGATTATCGTCAAAGAGAAATACACACAATGGCGGCAAGGACTGATCGGTAACCCACACAAAACGTGGTTAATTATTACAAAGGCCGAGAAATAATAGATCTCTCACCGTAACATGTACTAAGTTGTAGTTTAATATTAATATTTGTGTCTTTGCTACTGATAGTTTAAAAATGTTTCATACTCTTAATGCAGAACAAGTTGATAGGACATGTGGCAGTTCTTTTAGTTGTGTTTACACACCTTCAACTTCCACAAATGTGTTTTTTAGCTCGGAAATTAACCCTTTAATGGCAACGCTTTTATCCCCAGCACAATTTCTAACCACTACTTGTACAAATACCATGACTACCACTACACAGCATATAACTACATCTAATGTTACATGCTCTGATACACATTACTGCCACCCTCTTGAGTCACCCAAAGATCATCAGCAGTGCCACAATCATTTGCATAACTACAAGCCCATACAAAAAATTATCATTCAACCATCTACCACACAACTGCTTTTTGATGCTGAAAACATTGACTTTTTCTTTCAATGATTTGAATCAATGTATTGACATGATAACTTATCCAGCTCCGAACTCTTTGATAAGCCGCTGAATTAGTGCATGCAGCAGGTAGGTAGCTATGAACAAGGCAAAGGTTGAAAAATATGCTAATATGAAGATATATTATTTCATGTGCAAACATAATGTGATTTGCTGATAAGCCATCAAGTCCTCCAGCACAGTCTGGTTTGAGTTTCTGAGATAAAGACCGGGCTAAATCTACCGTACATAAGAACTTTTTCACCTCATCAACTTTGTCAGTTTTATTGTGTGGTCCCATTGTTTTGCTTTTCAAACGAGTGGTACTCAGATCAGATGACTTACTGCTGTTAGTAGAGTTAAGTAGTTGTTGGTAATGATTTTCCCACATATTAACAATATTTTGTGTGCCAGAGACTCCATTGATTGTTGCAGGCAGTGCAGTTGTTTGAGGAGATGACTGAATATTAATATTTTTCCAAAATTGGTTTGTTGGATGATTGTCAATAAAACTACATGCCAAGATATCGGCAGCTTGTTTTCTCAGTTTCTTTTTATGCTGTCGGAATAACTTTTTAAATTCTTTTTTGTGTTTTTTCATGAGTTCAAATACTGGACCAGTTTTAGGCTTTGAAGAATTGATCCAAGTCAGGTAGCTAGTTCTGGCTTTTTTATGAGAGTTTTTCAAGACTGCAGACCAGTTAGGTATACGCAGGTTGCGCCGAGAGTTGTACATTTGCAAGGGTAGAGAAGCTTGTAGGCTGTTAATGATGCCCTGATAGTATGTCGATATACTCTCCAAATGAGCTGAATCATTACACCCAGCATTATTGCAATTAATAACCTCCAACGGTAGCAATAAATTAGATAAATATGATTTAGTGGATTGGTAATATTCAGCCTTTATTCTAGGGGTCAAATTTTTCCAATTGATGTGTTTATAGTCAGATAATTTTTGATCACGTATGTTGCTGTGATGATTTATAGCAGAACTGTAACTTATCTTGACAAATAAAGGATGATGATCAGATCAGATGTACCCTAGTAGGACTTCTATATTAATTATAAGGCAATGTGCCATAGCAGATGTAACACAATGGTCTATCCATGAGGTAGAGTTGTGACTATCGCTAATATATGTAAACGAGCTATCAGGCAGTAAACTGTCATCAGAAATGATAAAGTTATTATCTTCACAGAAATCCATAAGTATTTTCCAGAATTGATTACCCTTTCCAGCATTGAAATCACCCAATATAAATATTTCCAAGGCAGCATTAATGTTACAGAAAGAACTTAGTTCACCTAAGTAAGTTTGATATGCATCAAAATTTTCAGGGCAGCAGTATGGAAGATACACATTTAAAAGTAGAATTTGACTAGCATTGTTGTCTAGTTTCAAGCCAATGATTGAACCACTATGACTTGTGATTCGTGTGGCTGGCAGATTTTTTCTCCAAAGGACAGCTGTACCCCCAGAAGATCTGCCCTTTCTAAAGCCGTCATAATCGTCAGTAGGTGTATAGCCATAAGCATAATGATCATCACTAATGCTGGAGAGGTAATCGAAGTTTTGCTTGGTAAGCAAAGTTTCTTGCAGAAATATTATGTCACAAACATTGCACAGTTTTTGAACATCAGGTACAGAGTTTTTAATACCTCTGCAATTGTAGGATACTGCTGTTCGATCTGTGAAGGTGACTGAATGGATCTTTCACTTTTTTGTGAATTCGACACATTATCAGTGCCCGATTTGTAATAAAATCTTTTAACTAAAACTCCTTCAGGCCAATTATTTGGGTTAATTGAGTCACTGAACGATATTCCTTGAATTGTGAGATGAAAAGAAGAATAAGAGTCAAATTTTGATTTCAACTGAGTACAAGTGATTGAGGTTGCAGTAGGAAACTGGGATTGTGCAAAGTGTTGTACCTCCTCACAGGAAGTTTCTGGTCTGAACCTAGATAAGAACACTTCTGCAGGTCTACTAAGTTTGGCAACTGGCTGCAAGTTAGAACCTTTTAGTTTACCTTCATGAGGGTTTTTGGGCCTTCGTCTTCGCGATCGGTAAACAGACCAATCATCATCAGCAGTTATCTGTCCAGTTTCAGTAGGTTTAGGTTTGGTGTGGTTTACGTCAGAAGAGCTAGCCTCAACAGTTGTGGAAACAGAGCCAGAATTAGGATAATCAGGCTGCTGCTGTACTGCTTTGGAATATGACATTGAGCTTTTCTTCTTAGATTTATCATCGTTAGTTGCGGATGTTTGCAAGTTGTCAGTTGAAGGCTGGTAAGGACCAAAAGGCCTACCAGTTGTTTGTTCAGTAACTGGTTTTCTTTTGGCTAAAGCTGACAGTTCTGAAACCATACTTCGCACTTTAGCTAGTTGATTAGAAAGTGTTTTGTTAGAGACTGACTCTTGTTGCAAGTCTCTCACTTCATTTTTCAAAGTTTGTAAGTTGGAAATGATGATACCACTGTCAATGTTTTTGAAATCAAGTGGAGGGAAGTTACAAGATGCTGTGGCAAATGTTACTTCAGGTTGAGGGTTTGAGGAGGTTACATGCAGCAGTTCCAGCATATCTTTTAGGTTCATTTCAGTTTTATTTTCACCCTTTCTCTTTATGATTCTATGAGAAGTAAAGTTTTCAAAAAGAACTTTCTTTGCTTCTTCAACTTCTTTGTCAGAGTAAAACTGAGTAATTACACTGATCAAAACGTCAGTCTTCATGCAGTCCATGCGATTGTAGAGATACCATAGGATGGAATTCAGAATAATCATTATTCTACAGAACAAATTCAGTTTTACTCAAATAACATTAAAAACATTACAAATAAACGACTTATTCAAATTATCAAATCTTATTCAAATAGCTTATTCAAATAGAATTGTAGGAAATAAGTTCCTTCGAGCAATAACGTGCTGACTGAATCCCAATTGCTGGGAACTATGGCAGTCACAAGGAAGAAAGCACTACAGCAATATTTTATTCCATCAATTCGCGCAAGCTGTGGCAGATAATCAAAAATCACGTCCTTCTGCCACGACGATCAACAACGAACGAGAAACATGACAGACAACCAGAACACGTCCGTCCGCCACGGCGATCGACGAAAAAAGAGAGCACAATATCTCCGACCACATGGTCGGTAACAAAATCTGCACGCGACACCACGAATTGGGTCGCTGCACACGTCTATGTTAACAGGACACTGCACACGTCACATTAACAAAAAATAATGGATAAACAACCTAATGGCGGGAAAGGCAAGCCGATCACCGAGCTACCAAGAGAAGATAAAAATAAACATAATCTAGCCCTAATAAAAAAGAAAAATAAATGTGTGTGATTTTAGACGCATACAATAATAATAAACAATACGCGTTGCAATATCACGGCTAGGTTGCCGGAAAGCCATGCAGGCTAGATTCCTGGCGTGAGGTTACATCGCCAGGCGTGCGAACTATAGGAGCACGATGTACTTTAAACGGAGATAGCCGAGCGGCTACAAACCTGACGGTATGTACTTCGTCAGTTAATATTACAGTAAAATCATAGGGTAAAACAGCAAAGGTGCGCGAGCTGGGCGTCAAACTGGGGACGCACGAAGTTGCAAATTAGCAAACACAGCTCTTACAGTAAACAACTAGAATCACACACATCAGTGGGAGCAAGGTGCTAAGCCACTGAAAGCAAACTAACAAAAAAAATGTAAAAAAAGACAAAAAGATGCTTGGCATGGCAGCTTGATGAAGAGCGAGGCGCGACACGCTACAGAATCTAACTACCAAGGCGGCGCCATTCAATTCGGCTCCACGTCAAACACTCTCACGATACCCACAATAAAGGATGCGTCCTCTTCCTCAATATCACTGCCAAATAATGACTATTACATATACCTTCATAATTTACGCAATGAGCTTTACTTCATTGTCGATTGTGCATTACCAGTAAGCTTGCTTCCACCATCCATCTATCAGAATCAGGCCAAAAATCACACCCATTCAGCCTTTTTACTGGTGTAGCAGCCTTAGCAACTTCAACTACAAATCACAAGTAAAAAGTCCCCAACAACACCTGGCTTTATATATGGATCGCCATCTACGTTCAGTAGCTATCATGATAGAAGTGACTAATTGCCACATGGAGTGCACTCATTGTAACTTGGACTACAGTCAGATGCCTGCCGTTGCGCTACACTGGCAACTGATGGCCACCTCTCACAAACATATGGATCAGTTGACCTTCTGTTGCACTTTAAAAGATTTACCACACAATCATGTAAATCATTCATTTATTGTTGCCAATGTCCAGACCCCGATTATTGGTCTTGATTTACTAAGCAAATTACATGCTGTCGTTGATATTCACAACAAAAGTATCACACTCAAGCACCCTCTGCTGATCTTTCTTTATTGCCACTAATCAATTATCAGAACTTATCCTGCGATGACATACTGAATCTTTTTACTGATGTAACATCTGGTGAGTTTTATCAAGGTAAACGTCTTCTTCCAGTAGAACACACTTTCAGTGTCAAGGGTTTACCTTTTTCTCATGCAGCACGCAAATTGGGTCCGCAAAAATGCAAAGAACTTAATTTTCATATTGACAAAATGCTCAATCAAAGAATCATTAAATACTCTCGCTCTCCATTTACAAGTCTTGCGCATTTGGTCCCTAAAAAGGGACCGGATGCATTTCATTTTTGTGTTGATTGTCGTACACTGAATGCACAAACGGAAAATCAATGTTTCATTCTACCTCGCATATCTGACAACGGCCTGCATGGCTCTCATGTATTCTCTGCATTAGATCTAAAAAATGCTTACTGGCAGATTAATGTTCGTGCTGGGGATAAAAAATATACTGCTTTTTCTTGTCCTCGAGGCACATTCCAATTTCGAAAAATGCCCATGGGCACCAAGAATTCATCCTTCACATTTCAAATGGCTATCTCTTACGTACTACAGGTCACGGAAAACTTTGCTTTTGCATACATTGATGACATTCCAATCTTCTATAAATATGAGCTAGAACACAGGCAACATTTGCACCAAGTACTTCACCGCCTACAAGCTTATGGTATGTCACTCAATATCTCCAAATCTACCTTTGCTGTCTCAGATATTGAATATCTTGGTCAAAAACTTAACAATGAAAGAGTTTTTATTTTGAAACATAGAATAGACGCAATTGATTACCTCACTGAACCTCTCACAATTCGTGAATTACAACAGGCATTGGGCCTTATAAATTGCCAACGAAGATTTATCAAAGATGCAGCCAAAATACTTCTTCCTCTGACTAATTATTTGCAAGGACAAGTCAAAAATAGTGACAAAATTACTTTTAATTTGGAAGCGAAACAAGCTTTTTCTGACATCAAAACTACATTGAACAAAGCAACTGGACTTGCTCATCCCAGAGGGGATGCAAAGCTCAAATTATATACTAATGCTTCACAAAATGCTATGGGAGCTGTTTTGGTGCAGCAGCTGCCAGGTCACTCTGAACAAGCTCTGGCCTATTACTCCAAAGCATTCAATGATTGTCAAAAACGTTATGCTGTCTTCAATGAAGAACTTTTAGCTGTGTTTTCTACTGTCAAACACTTTGGGTGCCTCTGGCTTGATCGACATTTTCCAATTGTCACAGACCACCTTCCATTGATACACGCTTTCAAAAAACCTAGCGCTTCACACTCTCCTAGACAAAGTCGACAGTTATCATATTTGACTGAGTTCAATTGCACTGTTACACATGTTCATGGTCCTCACAACGAAGCTGCAGACTGCTTATCAAGACTAGTTATACACAACATTTATGCTGAAAACAAATTGCCAACCACATTACACACATAGCCAAGGAGCAACAAAGGTTCCTTCAAGCAAATACACAAACGTTGTGTTTCCCTCAAGACACCACACTACAAAGTGGATGCATCTAATCATGTAAACACTGTCAAGCTGTTGGTAGATATCTCTTTAGAGCACCAACGTATAGTAATTCCCCCAAATTTGAAAATGAGATCATCGACCATTACCATTGCCTAAATCTTCTGGGTATCAAAGCTACTCAATGCTTCATCATCGCACGATTTGTGTTTCATGCCATGCGTCGAAAAATCAGAAATCGTGTACGAGCATGCACCAGCAGCCAAAGATCCAAGATCTATCGCCATGTGGTTTCACCAATCGTTTCATGTAAAATGTCTACGACACGCCTTGATACAGTGCATGCAGATTTGTGTGGACCTTATCCAGAATGTCAAGAATTTTTATATTTATTAGTATGCATCGACAAATTTTCACGTTTTGTAACTTCTTACCCTCTTCGCAATATTCAGGCAGAAACGGTAATTATAGGCATGAATGCCTATATAAGCATTTTTGGGCAGATGCGAGTGCTACGCGTTGATAACGGAGTGCAATGGACATCCAATCTATGCAAAGATTACGTAACCTTTTTAGGATGTGAACTTAGTGTCAGCAATACGAGGCATCCGGAGAGCAATGGCTTAGTCGAGCGCGTTATAAAAAGCACCAAGGTTGCTCTCACTGCCAAACTTGATCGAAATCATTGGCTTTTCCACCTTGGTGCAATCATTTTATCCCTGAACACCAGGCATCGAGTGGAGCTTGGTTGTTCACCAGCAGAGCTCATGTTTTTCCAAGGCTTAGGACTATGGGTGACTTCCTCACTACACCACCACCAGCATATTTACCATTGACACAAGGCATTGCATCTCAAATGAAAGCGTTTGCTACATCACTCAGGCCAACTCCAACCAGGGTTGTACAAAGCAGACCTATATACATACCCCCAGAACTCCAAACCTGCTTTCACGTCTTTATCGAAGTGGACCCCATTAAGCCTAATTTGACACCGACATATGCAGGCCCTTATACTGTGGTGTCACGAACAGAGAAAACGTTTAAAATTTGGCACAACGATAAACTTCAGCAAGTTGCAATTAATAATATAAAACCTAGCTTTTCTCTGCAAAGTTCAGAACATATTTCAGCTGAATCACTTATCTTTTCTTTGCCGTCATCTCAGAACGATGCAATGTCAAACTCAACTGCATTTACAAAATCGTTGTCAACTGATAATGATAAAACTTCTGATCATGAGCAAACTCGCAGAAAACGTATCCCTCCAAAACTCAACGATTTCCTCCTCTTTTAGTTACTTTCTCTCCAGTTTTTCTCTGGTGACTAATGTCTCGTCAATCAGCATTTTGTTGGCTGAAGTTATGTGCAGCTACAGATGATACAGAACATGGTGAGTGCTGCTGCCATCACTATTCATACTGTCAGTGCTGAAAGCAACTTCAAAGTTATAACATTCATAGTGCACGATTTCTCTCGCTTTTCACCAGGCACTGCTCTGAGTTGTCACTTCTTGCAAATCTTTGCTACCGTGCAATTATTATCACACATACTTACATTATCATAACATACATTTTTTTCTCATTCGTCGTTGGAGATTGTACACCCTATTTGCATATACCAATTTTCAACATGGGGTTTAATTCTTTTCACTGTAATGTTATATTCTAACCTATGATAAGATCATTCATCTTATTGTGTTATCACTGTACCTATGTTGTTGGCTGAGACTTTTAGTCCAACGGGATTAAAGTGGTGTAAAATTAGTGCTGATTATGTATCATTAACTTGTGCAATTGATGCTCTCCCTGTTTGTTTTCAATACGTGCTTCTCTGGTCCAAGTAATTTCTCCCCATACATGTGTCACAATATTAGTGCTAGCATACAGTTGTCACCGTAGTTAACCTCTGAAGGTCAATTTATATTACCAAATGTTTCACCGCATACTTTTGTAAATATATTTGTATGCACTACTTTTTTGGTCTTTGTGCTGTGCTGACTAACCTTTTGAAATCATAGAAGGGAAAATTGCTGAAACAGTTAACTGTATTGATATATCCTAAACTGACCATTTTTCGCATTAACTTCTGTTTTAACTGTGTCATTGTATTTTCTTTCTGCCTAGTCCTATAATTATTGTACAGATGTGTAGATTGTCATCTCGCACCCATCGTTTGGCCTTCAGCACCCTCTTCGGAGGACTTTGAAGATCAAACTTTTGCAAAGGGTAGAGGTGTGTAGAGATTCCCTCTATCACCTGTCTGTATCTGTATCTGTATCTTTTTTATTCATGACCACCACCATTACACACGACACTGAACAACAATAATAATGAGAGAAATGGAGTCAAGAAAAGGAAGAAGCGACACAACGTCAGACGTTAAAACATGCAAATGAAAACAGTGGATCCATAAAACTAGAGCAATAGTTGCATGGCCGCTAAACCCTAAATTCAAGCAATTAAAGAACAGTTTAATTGAATTGAAAAAAAAAAACAAAAAAACAAACAGAACAAAACAAAAACGCAGGAGTTTTTACAGCTGTAGATCATATTATTTTGTAAATAAGAAGTAAGAACATTCGAAATAGTAAGGATCAGAAAGATGACCAGTGCGAGACACGGTTACGTAGGTGGTCAATGGGTGGCGCAACCGGCCTATAAGGCTGTTTTTTAGCTCATCTGAGCATGGTGAGGAAAGAAAAACCACCCTGGAAATGAAACCTCACCGGGTCCGGAAACCCTTTCATTAAGTAACTGGTCGAAAGAAAGAAAAAAAAAAAATCTACGAAACACATGTACATTATTAACTTACAAGACACGTAGCTTAGCTCACCTCAACACAAAGGTTTTAATGTGTTACCCGAGAGTAACAGTTCATCAATAAGTAGTTCGTCCTACAGCCCTAGTTCTTACGTTTGCGTGAATGTTAGTAGTTTGTTACTTGCAGAATTAAAAGAGTAAAATTTTACCTTCACTTCGCGTACCTGTATTTTTGATGAGAAAGCAGTGTTGAGAGGAGCCAAGCGTTAACATACGACACAACAACATAATCATTTAAACAGATGATAATCCTATTTTACATTAAGAGATGATATCTGCAATGCACATACTATACTTGATTATAATAATGTGGTTGTCATGTTTCAAGCACTAATTGCTCTGCCAAGTGGTGTTACATATAAAAATAGCACTGTTCTATAAATTGTGAATTTAACAACTGCCAACCGTTGTGTTAGAAATTGGCCTATTATGTTGTAACATATTAAAATGTGGGTAGTATTACTATTCTTTTACAGTCGATAGAATTAAGAAGGTGATGATGCTCACAATATAAGGTTACAGTATACTAAAATATTCAAGTTTAGGTAGTAGTAATTTGGTAACATGAGTTTCGATTGTTATCTTCTTCTTCTTCTTCGTATGGAGGCGATGTTTCTTAGATTGTTATTATTATAATCCATTGCTGCCCAATGTCCAATGTTGCAAGAAGTTGTTGATGATTGGTTGTTGTATTTGGAAGCCTTAGAAGAATCGCCCCTGCATGATGATGATGATGTTTCCTTCGATCGCACCGCGTACATTATCTGTAAGCAAAAGAAGCGAACCAGCAATCTGTTCAAATACCAATGGAGTTTGTGCACAAGTAATTTCGCAACTTTGCGCTGAATGTGACAACAGACATTTTTTCATTTTTGAAAAAAATTGGCAATTTGCTCCAGATGGCGGGACCTTGGTACGAAATAGACTGCTGACATAAACTGCTAGAGCAAAGTTTTGGTATTAATTTAGATCTATTTCTGGTATTATATTGTGAAATGCTTTTTACAAATACATTTCGAAATACGTCAGGATTTTTTCCAGAGTTCTGTTTGAACATAAATACTGCAATCTCCTTAGTGAGTAACTGGCTTATAGTAAGTAGCTGGTGAGTTTTTCTTACATCAGTTACATCTCTGTAGTGCCTTAGGTTGCATGCCATCCTTATGAATTTGTTGCATGTTTTTTGTAGTTTATTTATCAATGTTTTATTTCCAATGCACCAATTAGTAATACAATATTGTAAGTGACTGTTGATTAGAGAGTGGTACAAAGTTAACATGGAGCCTTGCCTTAGAAAAGGTTTGATTCTGCTTACCACGCCAAGAGTGGACCTTAATTTATTTTGAAGATGTCTAATATGTCCTGTCCAAGTTAAGTGCTCATCAATATGTACACCTAGAAATTTCATTGTAGTAACCTGTTCAATTTTTATATTTCTAAGTGTAACAGTTAAGTTAGTAGGTGGTGGTTTAGATTTAGAGGATCTGAATAGAATGCATTTAGTTTTAGATACATTTATTGAAAGATTATTGGCTACCATCCATTTGTCAATATAGTGTAACTCTTCTTGAGCACGTTCATAAAGTGTTGCTATGTTTTTATTTTCTAAAAATATGCTTGTGTCATCTGCAAACATAACGGGATCGGAGAATTTTAAACAGTTTTGGAAATCATTAACATAAACTAGAAATAACAATGGGCCTAAATTTGAACCTTGAGGAACCCCTCTTGTCACTGGGTTGATTATGGTTGATAGAGTGCCATTACATTCCACTTGCTGCGTTCTACCAGTCAGGTAACTCTTAAACCAGTCATAAGCTATGCCTCTGACTCCATAATGTTGCAATTTGTGAAGCAGTATATCATGATCTATTGTGTCAAAAGCCTTAGACAGGTCAAGAAAAATACCGAGTGTGGGTACTTTATGGGAAAGGGATTCGGTTATTTTGTGTACCATAAACGTTATTGCATGTGAGGTGTTATGATGTTTTCTAAAGCCAAATTGATGGACAGAGAAAAAATTACTTTGGTCCAAAAATGTGCACAGACGCCTATACATAATTTTTTCCAAAATCTTTGAAACATTTGATAACAAACTTATAGGCCTGTAGTTATTAATGTTGCTGCTGTCACCTTTTTTGTAGATTGGACATACTTTAGCAAGTTTGAAATCATTAATGAATTCTCCTTTGCTGAGCGATAAGTTAAAGATGTGGCTTAGTGCAACTAATATGTTATCTGGTGACGACTTCAATAGCTTTGATGGTATTTGATCTATGCCAGCACTTAATTTGGATTTCATGCTATGCAATATATTTGAAATTTCCATGGGACAAGTAGGCCATACAAACATTGTCGAGCGTGAGGATGGTTTTAAATATTCACTGTATTTGGCTTCACTAGGTGGAAGTTCATCCATCAGTTTGGAGGCTATGGTGGAAAAGTGGTTGTTGAAATGATTTGCAAGAGCCTGTGGTTCATATATTTCTTTACCATCAATTTTGAGTTTTTTGCAATCAGATTTTCTTTGTTTTCCAAGCAAGTTGTTAATAAGACGCCATGTATTTTTTATATCACCCTTGAATATGTTAAATTTTGACTTATAATAAGTCTGTTTTTTTTCTTTTATGATTCTGTAATAGTAATTTCTAGCTTGGGTAAACAATGTTTGTACACCGGGCATTTTCTGGACCGAATCGCTTAAGGGTGGAAAACTGAGCGATTCTTTTGGTGATCTAAGCGTTGATGACGTTTTTAGGATAGCTATTGTTCAGTAATATTTTCTTGATCCCTTCTATTTCTCCATTGAGTCTACGCTTGGTGCAAATCATTAGAGTCCGATTCACTAATGTAGATATTAGACTTATTTTACATTTGAGAGGACTAAAGGACTCCCAACATAAATACTGGTCGGTGAAAATGGGTTTCCGGTATGTTTCAAAGCCGATATCTGTTCTTTCAATTTAAACATCAAGAAACGATAGACATTTTGCTTTCTTCTTTTCAAAGGTGAATTTGAGGGACGAATGAAGGGATTTGAGTTTGGTTAGGAATTCATCTGCTTCAGCTTCGTGATTGAAGATGGCAAACGTGTCGTCAACATATCTAAAGTATGTTGGAGGCTTTTGCGTTTGAGAAAATAACTTTTTTTATAATATCCAACAAAGAGGTTAGCCAAAGCCGGACCAAGTGATGATCCTGCAGCTACTCCGTCTGTTTGCTTGTACATAGTGTTATTGAAGCTGAACTCAACCGAGGATGTAGCTCTCTTCATTAATTCAACAAACACGTCTTTTGGGATGAGTGGTTGTAAATCAGAATTGTCGTAAAGGGCTTCTGAAGAGATTTTGATGGTTTCATCAAGGGGAACGTTGGTGAACAAGCTGGACACATCAAAAGAACGCATGAAGACATTAGGATCGATGTCAAGATTTTGCATGGTCTTAGCAAACGTAAACGAATCTAAAATGCAATGTGACAAAAACCGCTCCAACACAGGCCATAATAAGCCAACCAGCCACTTGCCAAGTTCATGATGAGACGAACCTGTCATAGACAGTATAGAGCGAAGAGGAGTGCCTTCTTTGTGTGTTTTCGGCAAATCACACATTCGAGGTCTTTGCGATCCAGTTGGTTGTATTGCGTCAAATATCCACTTCGGCACAAATTCGGCTTTGACTAAGTCAAGCAATCGCTTCTGAAGGGGCAATTCAATGCTGGTTATGTTGTCATTGCTGGAGACTGGACCAAGTCTTTTGAATTTCAATTGATCATCAAGAATCTCGTCTATTTTATCGACGTAGTCGCTTTTGCTTAGAACAACGTGGTAGCCTTTGTCAGGTTTGGTGATAATGATATCATCATTTAGCAAACTGCAGACAGTGACACTGCTTCGACCTATCAGGTCTCTTCAGTGCAGTTGGTGACCAACACGAAGCTAGCTTGACCGACATAAAGCACCTTTATTACAAGCCTCTAGCTTTGTGTCAGTCACCAACTGCACTGAAGAGACCTGATAAGTCGAAACAGTGTCACTGTCTGCAGTTTGCTAAGTGCATTGCTAGGTTCTTGCATTACTATATCATTCTTCTTTTATAACCTGTTGATTGCACCAAAGCACTCTTTATGCATTGTGAAGTCACGTGAATCTATTGTGCTGTCACAGTACAAACGTGCAAGGTCGGCGAGTCAAGCTTTAAAAGCAGTACGTTGTTTAAAAGAACTTGCATTGTGACGTATAAGCTGTGCCCACAATGACTAAAATTCGGCGAAGATTTCTTCTTTGCTCAAATACCTGGGTGGCAATTTAAAGTTGAGACCATGCGACAGCACGAAACTATCAGTGTCAGATAAGTCATAATCTGAGAGATTCAGAATATGCCTTGTGGTATCACTGAGAGCATTGCCGAAACGGTCACATCTGAGTGAAACAAGAAGTCGCTCATTTTTGATTTTGATTCCGTTTTTCCATCAAGTAATGCCGGGTATCTGATTGTGTCAAAGAATGTTGGAAATTCCCTGGTCGCCCGCCAATGTGATTGGTAAACTGTTCGTAGTTTACCGACACGATGGCGTAGTTGTTAGAGCGTCTGCTTCGCAGTCGACTTGGGGTCCATTTACATTGTCAAGTCATACCAAAAGACTTAAAACAATGGTGTCCACAGCTTCCTGCTTGGCGCTCGGCATTTAGGGAAGGTTGTAAAGAACAAGCCGGCAAGTTCGCTTATTGTGTCCTTGGACAAGGCACTTAACGGGATGCCTCCTCCTTTATATGGAAGATAAGTGGCCCAGACAGCTTTAAAATGGCAACTCCCAAGCGAGTGCGGACGTCCCGTCCAAAATATAGCGATACAATTCGCTTTCTCGTGAATGGAGGATAAATATGGCAAGAAAAAAATAATAATAGTTCACGTAATCACCATAACCGTATCATATATCACCATAACCGTTTTTAGTGATGGCGGGACAGGCCCTGCTGATGGGTCCAAAAGAACGAAACGCGTCCAGGGATGGTCTCGTCAAATTATGGGAGGGAGGCTTTTACCATTTGCAATACTATTACTTTGTGAAATAACCACGTCATTCGTGTGAACATGCATATAAAGCGCATAGATTGCCTTTATAACTCAATAAATCGATATATGATACGGTTATGGTGATCACGTGCTATGTTCATGGAGGTAAGGGTTTTACATAGATCTCGCTTACTATAAACTCTTTGAGTAGTACACTGCATCTTCGATACGGATGGGATCCCCGTACCAAAGTGATAGCATGCGCCACACGCGTAATGTGTGCGAAAAAATTTGTAATAGAATGATACATTTTTCATATTGTTGCAAATATGGGGTTTTGGTGTTTGGTGATGACGGGACAGGCCCTGCTGATGGGTCCAAAACGCGTCCAGGGATGGTCTCATCAAATTATGGGAGGGAGGCTTTTACCATTTGCAATACTATTACTTTGTGAAATAACCACGTCATTCGTGTGAACATGCATATAAAACGCGTAGATTGTCTTTTATAACTCAATAAATCGGAGCTGGATAAGTTATCATGTCAATACATTGATTCAAATCATTGAAAGAAAAAGTCAATGTTTTCAGCATCAAAAAGCAGTTGTGTGGTAGATGGTTGAATGATAATTTTTTGTATGGGCTTGTAGTTATGCAAATGATTGTGGCACTGCTGATGATCTTTGGGTGACTCAAGAGGGTGGCAGTAATGTGTATCAGAGCATGTAACATTAGATGTAGTTATATGCTGTGTAGTGGTAGTCATGGTATTTGTACAAGTAGTGGTTAGAAATTGTGCTGGGGATAAAAGCGTTGCCATTAAAGGGTTAATTTCCGAGCTAAAAAACACATTTGTGGAAGTTGAAGGTGTGTAAACACAACTAAAAGAACTGCCACATGTCCTATCAACTTGTTCTGCATTAAGAGTATGAAACATTTTTAAACTATCAGTAGCAAAGACACAAATATTAATATTAAACTACAACTTAGTACATGTTACGGTGAGAGATCTATTATTTCTCGGCCTTTGTAATAATTAACCACGTTTTGTGTGGGTTACCGATCAGTCCTTGCCGCCATTGTGTGTATTTCTCTTTGACGATAATCCTTCGAGACGTTTTTATTTAGTTTTCGCTGTAGCGATTAATCTTAGCGACATTGGTTTCCTCTTTTAATTGCGTACAGTGTCTGGCGGACCACCTTACTATTGCATGTTAATATTAGTCTCAGTTTACTTGTTGCGGTGGCTGTAGTTAAGTTTTATGTTAGTGGCTTTAATTGTTCGTTAGTTAGTCTTTGAGTGCGCTCTACGAGTATGGTGTATTATTGCTGCCACCACCGCAAGTACAGCTAGTGGCCCACAGTTTATATTAGTATATTAGTGCATGCTTAGACCTGATCTATCTTGCTGGATTGGCTTAACCGGTCCAGCTTGTGTATATTAATGCAATCTTGTTTTGTTATAGGTTACGCACACATTGTCTTCAACCGTTTAGGTTGTGCTGGTCTTGTCGGCCTACTACTGTATTTGTAAAGACTAGTGTCAATAGAATATTTCATTTAAGTCTCTTATCTGCTGCTGTGCTGTATTGATCCAGAGATCAGCGTAGTCTACTGTTGAGGCCAAGCCGTCTCCCTTATTCGGTAGAATCGCCGTTTGAGTTATTTTTGGACGTTACAGTACATACAAGACAAAATAACATTTGCCACAGTTAAAAGGTAACTGAGAACTTGTGTACAACGTTCCAAGTTATTTGGTGGATAAGATATAATAGGCAATAAACAGTAGTTTACAAAATAATGCACCAGGTGGGTTAAGTGCTGGTCCATTTTTAAGCACAAAGTTGCATCAACTACTAAAGAGTACAACTGAATAAAATCGATTAACAGTTTCTTTAACAATTTACTGATAAGACTCAGTTTGCAGGACAAATAGATAATCACAAAAGATGAACTGGTGTAATTTTTTTGTAAATTGTTTATGACCAATGCTGTCAATTCTAGGCTAAGATTTGAGAAGCCCAGCTGTTTACAGTTTGTTGAAAGATAATTTGCTGGTTGATTTTTCTTCTTCTTTGTCACCGTGTGTGGAGGACTGTGGCCCCGCACAGCAAATTAATTTGAGTAAAATCAAACTTTCCATCAAATTGTTGACAACTGATGAGGAGCGGTCTATGCAGTCCAGTAACTCTCGTAGAATTTCTTCGTAAGTGAGGTTCAGTTATTAATTATTAAAATTATTGCTTTTAGATAACGATAAGCTTTGCTGAAAAATGCCAATACACAAGTGTTTTTTGTTTACGTCAGCCATTGTGTCTCTCCTTTTCTAACGTGGTCAGTGTTGCCACTTATTATTAAAAATATCTATTAGGTGATAGAGGGAATCTCTGCAGATATTCTACCTACCAATCAGAAAAGCTTTGTCATATATGAATATAAATGTCACTGTGATAGTCGGTACGTTAGGCGAACATCTCAACGGCTACAGGATCGCATCAAGCAACATGTACCGCAATGGTTAAGACAACAATTGACCCGTCCACGCCGATCTCAACCACACAGATCGTGCAAACGAAACGACACCAAACCGGATTGTGACTCTGCCATTGGTCATTATCTTTTAGAAAACGATCAATGTGGATTAAATTATGATAACAAGCGGTTTTCAATCCTTGCCACAGCACGCAGCTCTTTCCACCTTAATCTCTTAGAGGCTGCTTATATCAAGACCCAACACCCGGTTTTGTGCAAAGAGTTTGTTTACGCTCTCAAACTCTTCCAATAATCGCGGCATTTGGCCTCCTGCTGCGCTTTCTCTAACTCTCGCTATTGTGAAATCTTTCTTTGGCGGGGTTCACAATACTAGCGCTATCAATGGCTAGTCTTGTTTGCCTGTGGTCCAAATTAATTTCATAAAACACTTACTCACTCTAGATCTTCCCTTTAGGCGCGATATTGCCACTGATGAGAGCATCACGAAAAGCTTATGGCTCAAACAGTTTTTCAAAGCTATATTGGAAAAAAAATTGAATAATGAATTCAAAATAATTTACTTTGGTGACCTAGCTAAAATTTTTGACTGAACAAAATAACGTTTCTTGAATGTTTATGCTAAAACGAACATTTAATCAACAAGCACAGAAATTCTCAACAAAACTTGGAATAAGCAGCCACCTCTATACAGTTACCGGGTGCAAGAGTATTACATTTTAGATCTTGGCAAAAAGTTTCCGTTTTTGGGCAACAGTTGCCGCACCACGGAAAAACTTTTCACAGTAGCAATTGTTGGCTGACAATGTTGAGTCAAACAGCCGGTTGTCTTTCCCATGTTCATTAAAAAAAAATATCGTTTTGCATTCTTTTTTGAATGTAACGGTTAATGCTGAAGTCAAGTTCTTGAATTGGTTGCGACTCTTCCTTGCTGGTGTACTTTTGGCACTTTTTATAGTTTCTATAAGCTTAACTAGACATTTATATTGGTCTTTGACTTTAAGTGGTAGAGTAGCTAAACCAATTATTTAGAAGCTAACTTTTGCTTGACTTACTGACATAGCTGAGCCTTCAAAACTTGCCACAGTCGCTTTCACGTCAGGAAAATTAATGGAAGGCAGCATTTAACCAGCTTCCTCATATTATAACAAACCACACTCAGATATCGTACAATGAGCAAAGAATTTTATACTGAGTTGATGTTGGAAGACCTCACTCTAAAGCATATGTTGTTTATGACAGTTGATGGTGTACCAGATGAAAATCAGAGATTTTTCAAAAATTTTGCTGTGACCATCAATCGTTTTCGGCATCACATCTTTGTAGCGTTCACACGAGTGCTATCTTTGCACCAGACCGAACTGCATTTAATGCTGTGGAAAGACAATTGGCACCATTATCTAATAAATTGCAGGCCTGATAATTAAGTATTACATGTTGAAGGTTTTGGTCAGCAATCACATGAAAAGCTAAAAAAGCCGTACTTAATTAATATTTTGCTTATGCACGGAAAAATCCCCTACTAGATTTGTTTCCATTATTTCAAAGAAAATGAAGTCTCCTGCAGTTGATTTAGATTAGACATGGGCAACAAACTGTGTTCGCTAGAGTAAGAGAGTGACGTTAAATTGGAAGAAATTGATCAATATGCTTCCGTAAATGATCTACAGAAACATCTTCGATGCTTTGGGAACAAGGAGGACTAGATTGGTCTGTAATTTGACAAGCAGTTGTTCAAAACTTTGCGTATCGTAGCCTACTTGAAAGAAGTGTGTTAATAACGCAATTATAAAGACAAACAAGTGCCGACACTATAGAACAATTCAATGAATTAAAAACATGGTTTTTTGATAAGTAACCACAAGCCTGATTTCATTACTCCTTTTGAAATTATTAACATTATGTACAAACAAGAGAGAGGGATAGTCTTTCATGGACAGCGCCTGACAACTTTGTCTTAGACGGTCCGCTTTACCTCACCCTCCATTGCTGGGAATTTTAATGAAGTTTTTTCTACATATAACTTATACGTAAACCACTGCAACGGATTGACAGCAGTTATTTTATTAAGCATTTTGATTTAAAATTATGCAATAGGAAGGTTGCATATGACGTCACTCATTAATAATCTTCCGGCTTCTCTGCCTTCTTCCGTCAGCTGCTCTCTTTACGCTGACGATCTGGCCATTTGATCCTCCTCCCCCTCGGTTCCCACTGCGGTGGAGGCCACACAAAGAGCTCTGTTTCGATTGGAGCGCTGGTCTGAGTACTGGTGTCTTCCTCTCAATCCGAGAAAATGTGAGAGGCCTCCTTCTTCTCAGTGGATCCCCACCAGGCTAACCTCCTCCTACTCGGCTCCCGCCTCCGTTTCAATCCCACTCCAACTTTTCTTGGGGTCACCTTCGACCGCACTCTTTCCTTTTCTAAGCATGTATCTTCGCTGAAGGCCAGGTTTTTCCCACGTCTCAAGGCTTTACGCTGTATCTCTGCTTCCTCATGGGGCCCCTCTAAGGAGTCCCTCTCTGTTCTGTATAAATCTTTTCTTCGGTCCCTTCTCACTTACGCTTCACCCGGATGGTTTCCTTTCCTAAGCGCTACCAATATCACCAAATTGGAACGCCTTCACCGAGCGGCCAGTCGCGCCATCACCGGCTGCCTCTCGTCCTCCCCTATCCCTCTACTACTCACCGAGGCATCTCTACCTCCCCTACGAGTCACTCTGACTCAGTTCACTCTTTTTTCTCATGAGCGGGTTCTTCGTCTCCCAACCTCCTTTCCCATCTCAGGTTTGGCCAGACTAGAAGTGAAACCAAGACTCTGCAGATCGTCCCGGAGAGCTTTTGCGTCCACTCACCCGCTCATGCTTCCTTCTACTTGTTCTAGGGAGGCTCTTGTTGCTTGCCCTCTCTGGCATCTGTCTTCCTTCACGGTGGAGTCCACCCTTTCCTCTCCATGCTCTTGCTCTGATCCCCTCACTCTCGCCAAGGTGCGGCTCTCGCCCACCTTGACTCTCTCCCCCTCATGATTTGGTACTCTGCACAGACGGCTCTGTTCCTTTTCCTTTTGGCAAGGGCGGCTCCGGCGTTCTTGCCAACTGCTCTCTCTGTGGCACTGAGGCCACTCTTTCCTTTTCGGCAGGCCCAGTTTGTTCCAGTTTTTCCGCTGAGGCCTGCGCCATTCTGCACGCTCTTTGCTGATCTCGGCAACACCATAAAGTCTGCCATTTTTCTTCTCCGGTCTGACTCTCGTTCTGTCCTCTCCTCCACCTTTCCTGTTATCTCAAACTCTGTAGCAGATCTGGCAGGAATTGTCTTTTTTCTCCTCCTGTTCTATCAGGCTACAATGGGTCCCCGGACACTCGTTTCTCCCGGGGAACGACACAGCTGATGAGCTTGCCAGACGGGGAGCGCTGCTTGCGCCCTCCGCAATCCCTTGTAGTCTCTCTCCTCTTATCTCTCGTCTTTTCTCGGACTGGAGGCGCACTGTCTCTTCAAAGTATTTTGACACACAGGTTTCCTCGATTTCCACTGAGGAACTTGTGCTCCCTCGTCATGCTCGCTGTGTCCTCTGTCGTTTTCGCTGCAATGGACACAGCCTTCGTTTAGGTTCTTATCTCTCCAGGATTGGCAGAATCGAGAATTCTTCTTGCAGCGCCTGTGGACACCCGTCCCAGGACATCTCTCATCTCATTCTGCACTGTCCAGCTACGGACTCTTTGCGCCGCTCACTCTTTGGCGACTCCTTGTCTCTTTATGACCTTTGGGGAGTTGCCCGGCTTCTGGGGCTCCATGGTCTTCCGCCATGCCCCCATTCCTCGGAAGGGGTCGGATAACCAACAACAACATATGACGTCACACATTTCGCGCCAAAAAAAGTGGCTGACCAAAAGCTCTAATTTATGCTGGAGAGGTATAGGGCGAACAACAACTTTTGGGGTTGTTTTGAAGACTAATGAAAAATTAATTAAAGTTTGGAATGAATTATTGCTAGTTGGATTCTCGGAAACAAATAAATTTGACAAAAAACACTTTGAGATTTGGTCTTTCAGTTGGCTAGTATAAGCCTAGCACAGTGGGCTAATTAAAAAAAAATGTCCCTAAGAGAAGTGCCATCTAACTACCATTTGCTCCTCACTTAAAAATAAACTATACCAATTTGATACCAGTCGGTACATTAGCAAAAACAACCATTATTTGATCATTACTACCGGTACGGTAAGCTTACTTGCTGTGTCCATGAGCAAGGCATTTAACGGTATACCTCCATCTTTACGTGGCAAACAGGTGGTGGGGCCAAGCAGTCTACCCGTCGTGGTGACCC
Source organism: Trididemnum clinides (assembly GCA_963675345.1). Taxonomy (NCBI): domain Eukaryota; kingdom Metazoa; phylum Chordata; class Ascidiacea; order Aplousobranchia; family Didemnidae; genus Trididemnum; species Trididemnum clinides. The sequence continues at coordinate 2,406,683 of OY776287.1, read as the reverse complement.
ACTGTGACGAAAGACATGCAAACAGAGCATGAGCTCATACGCAGAAATGAATAAATCGGTACCGCAATTTTTACATTACCCTTGGTCCAGCAGCCTAGGTAATAGCCCAAACAATTGTTTAAAGAGTAGTTAAGGTCACACAATTACATCTGACATATCAATATGATTGGCCTGCAATTACTATTGACAAAAAATTTCAAAAACTTACTGATTTTATCAAAAAATAACTAATCCAGCATATGACAAACGGTACTCAAGTCTGCCCTGTCATTTAGGCTACAGTATAACCTAAGTTTTCAACTTTTCAGAATGCTTATGCCACTAAATATACTGTATAAGTTACACATTACAATAAACTTAAACTCAGCATTCCCAAAAACGCTGATTAATTAAATATGAAACCCTCACAGAAGCTGGCTACAAATAAGCCTGCATGTTTACTGTTTAGCCCATAAAATTAGCCCAATTATTAGCAATAACAAGTAAATCTTAGCACCTCTTATCTTACTTTGACCCTAAGATTTATTCCTTAACATCAGTAAAACGATATTACTCCTATTCAATTCAATGCAAAATCTCTGAATCTGGTCAGCCAGTTTTTTCGAAAGCGCAATTTGATCACGTGCGTGCAACCTTCCTATTGTAATTTACAACTTCTGGACACACTTGGCGGCGGCAATAAAACTGTTGACCTCTTATTTCATTTTTTTTGGAGCCCACCTCTATTTCTGGTCCAATTTACCTTAGTTCCACTACATATCAATAAATTCTATCCAAAATGGGGGTGTCCTCTCCAAAAAAAAGATCATCACCTGCTTTGCTGCTCCTTTTGTGTCACTTCTGTGGGTGTTTACCCCTCCTCTTCCTTGGGATGGAGGTACGGCATGAACAGTAATTCAGGTTTATGCCGTTAACCTAATTGATATTAGGCTAGGGGAAAGATGGCAGCCCATTTCAAACCAGTCTTGAGTGACTGGTAGCCCCACCACCAAGGCGGACTGCCACTGGTGGGTACCCAAGAGTCGCCTTTTACGACATGCTGGGTTAGCAACTTCACAATTATAATCCGGTGAAGTACGGGTGGGGCCACCTGTCTGCCACATAAAGGTGGAGGCGTCCCGTTAAGTGCCTTGCCGAAGGACACAACAAGCAAGCTTGCCGGCTTGTTCTCCACACTATCTCTGTTTTATGCTGAGCGCCAAGCAGGGAAGCTGTCAATACCATTTTTTAAAGCTTTTGGTATGACTCGACTTAGGGAATGAACCCCAGGTCTACCGACTACAATGTGGACGCTCTAACCACTGCACCATCGCGCCGATTTGTGTCACTTCTCGTCCAAATCGTCATCGAGCTACAGTTTGTTGAGTTCAAGCTATGCTGGCTGACTGAATGAAAAAACGGGACTTTCGATCAATTGACCGGGACAAGACCTAAAAAAATGGGACGTATGGTAAGCCTACTACTGTACAGAAATTTGTCTAAAAAATGACCAATTTACCTTCTTTTACTCTACAGATTGTGAACTGTTTAATGTCATCACTACTTGTTCGAAAACAATGTACGCACGACTCGTGCTGGTTACTTGCATTGTGAAAACTTGAATGAATGAGAGATATCTTGCAAATACAGGGTGAGCCAAAAGTAGGTGGACAGTAAAAAATCATCAGATCACGTATACGTACAACTACATGTAATAAAACAATCATATTAACGAAAATTTAATGTTATTAACGCAAATGCTCAAACTGTTTTCCTTTTTGATCTACACAGCTTTGAAGTCTGTCTCTTACGCTTCGACAAACTTTTTCGTACAAGTCACTTTGGGCATTAATTTCTTGAAATGCATCTCTTAAGTAACTTTTTAAATCATCAACACTTCTTGGTTTTTGACTATACACCTTGTTCTTTAGTACTCCCCAAATGAAAAAATTTATAGTTATAATAAACAATTACATTAACATAACTGATACAAAAACCTATTTCAGTTGCTGTTCACCTACTTTTGGCTCACCCTGTATAACGCAGACGAGCAAAAAAAGCGATTTTGAAAGCAAACTATCCGACATTACTTAGCATATTAGTCTACGAATCCGTAAAAAGAAATTTACCTTAAAACTCAAAAACTAAACGTTTCTCGGACCCTTGAAGTCGGTGGACTCAAGAACCTTTGACTTAGAGAAAAATTGTTAGTTTACCGTGTAAACAGAAAGCAACAGCAAGGACATTTCATTTTTATTTATTTATTGCCGCACTGTTGTAATTAGATGCCACATATACAAGATCTTGAGACCACGTTAGAACAAATTTATTCTGAAGCTGGCAGTTAAATTTAACTTGCAAAAAATAGTCACGCCTTTACTTCTTTAATTGGCATAAAATTGTTGAAATATGACTTCAGCGATTTTTGTTTTAACTCTAGTGCACCCTGGACTCTGGGTGTCTCAATTCGAGTCTCTACTATTGTGTTGATATCTCTGCCCCTGTTTTCGCAAAGCAGTTTTAAACCTTATCCTGAATGTCACCTGAGTGTACACTAAGAAGAAAACTATTTCGCGTGGGCCTAAAATCAATAGCCTACTCGACTTTCTGCAATAGTAGCTCGAGTAATTGCTATCGTGCATTCAATATAATGCGCTGCTCATTGGAAAAGAAACAGATTCTGCCTCACTTTTACTTCTGCTTACCACTTTGTTTTAGCACCAATTGTCAAAACTTGGTGTTAAACCAAAATAGTACGCAAAAATGAAAGCGAGGCAGAATCTGTTTCTTTTCCGAAAAATAATAAGCAACTCGGCGTTAAAATTTATCATTGTAAAACCAAACACAAACAAATTATTGTACAGCGAAACAGAGCTTTGGAGAAGCCACTAGCCTACTTTAAGTGGTGCTGCAAAAAAATTTGGATCCATCACTGCAGTACAGAAACTACTGCTACAGGGTGTTCTAGTTTTATTTTGTTTATTAGAAACACTTTACTTTTGTAAATTATGCTTTATCCAAACCGAAAGTGAAAGGTTAAAAATTTTAAAATTATGCGTCAAAGTAATTATGGTAATGGAACCGGAGTTGCAGTAATTAGTTTAAAAAGGCGCCGCATCTAAAACTATGCTATCATATTAAGGTTGCAGATCCAGAACTGCTTCACCTTTAGGTCCGCTCCAAAGTCCTGTTTAGAAATAACACAATAGTTAACGCCGTTGTAATTGGTTAATTGTGGTGCGGAGTTGCTCGGCAAGATCTCTGTGGCTGGCTCCGCATTTTTTTATCACTTGATCCATGTCAGCAACACTCTTCATTTGCACAGCCAATTCTCCAGCCTTACCAATATTTCTGCAACAAATCAAGCATTTAAATTACATTGCAAAGAGTCTTAGGATCTTCCCCAACAAGTTACGAGGTGTGTTTGAAAAATATCGGGACTGTATGCTTTGCACAAACAACACTTGCAACAGTGATAAAAGCTTTGTTTTTTAAGAAGGCGTAATGTCTTGTGGTTGTAAAAATGTAGCTTCAGCATTCTGTGACAACCATATGCTTTTTTACAGGCTTTTCTTGAAAGGTGCTTTACTGTAGTTCGTTTTGGGATAATTTATTTAGTAAATACTTTTTTCTTTTGTTAATAATGAGCATTGAACAAAGAATCAACTTGAAGTTTCTCGTTCGACTTGAAAAATCTCCAACTGAAACATTCAATTCGCTCCAAGAAGTTTACGGAGATGCTACGATGTCAAGAACTCGGATTTTTGAGTGGCACAAGAGATTCAGAGAGGATGTGGAAGATGATCCTAGGAGTGGAAAGCCAACAACAAGCAGAACAAACGAAAATGTTGAGCGTGTGAGAGAAAAAGTGCGCAATGACCGCCGCCTTACTGTTAGAATGATAGCACATGAGTTAAACATGAATAGTGACAGGGTGTGGAGGATCATCACAGAAGATCTGGGGACGAGGAAGGTTTGTGCGAAAACGGTACCAAGGTTGCTGAATGATAGGCAAAAGGAAAATCGTGTGCAAGTGTGTCAAGACATCCTGAAACAACTTGAAATTACACCAGATCTGCTGAGTAGAGTTGTTACCGTAAATGAGTCGTGGATCTTCGAGTACGATCTACTCACCAAACGGCAGAGCATTGAATGGAAGAGTGCATCCTCACCAAGACCCAAGAAAGCAACGCTGTTTAAGTCCAAAATTAAGGTGATGCTGATTATTTTCTTTGATGTTCATCTAGAATTCTTGCCACAGGGCCAAACCATTAACCAGAATGTTTACAAAGACATCTTGCGACGTTTGATGCTTTCGGTAAGGGAGAAAAGAAGAGAATTGTGGGAGACAAAGTCATAGCTGCTTCATCATGACAATGCTCCTGCTCACAATGCCTTAAGCATACGACAATTTCTTGCAGAAAATAACATTGCCGTGCTGGAACAACCACCCTACTCGCCAGATCTGGCTCCCTGTGATTTTTTTCTTGTTTTCTAAGCTCAAGGGAGTCATTAAAGGAACCTGTTTTCAAGACTCAATCGACAATAACAACAGCCGCAACGAAGGAACTACGAGCGATCCCAATAGAATCTTCCCAGAAGTGCATAGAAGCATGGCGGCAGAGATTAGAAAAGTGCATTCGAGCTCAAGGAGATTACTTTGAAGGGGACAACTTGTAATTTTTACGGGGCATTTCAAATAAAATAATTATTTATACAGTCCCGTTACTTTTCAAACATCCCTCGTATGTTTATGCTTGGTATCGTTTTACACTGAAACAGCGATTGATGACCGCGTTGACCAACTTGATATCACGGAAATTTGACCGGTGTCGACTATTTTCTTATCGTATGCTCCGTAGAGCTATATTTTCCACTTCGATAACGCAACCATCTCGCTTTCCAAACTCTTAAGATTAAGCTACATCACGATTAAACTTTGGTGCAAAGCAAGGTCGCTGAACGATTGTTGAGCAAGCGAAATGGTCACACATAATTTTGGATCTTAACACAGACTAGACCGGATTTACAGTTTGAAGGTCCCTGGGCTAAAAATACTGTAAGCCTAAACGTGCCATGAAAAAAATGCTATTTATGCTAATGCAAGTTTAGCAGCATAATGTCGAATTCAAAACTGCATGAAGTGCAATTTTTATTTAAAATAATTTTATGGTATATTTCAATTAACTTCAACATCGGAAACACTCTCCACGTACCGGTTACTAATTAACCGTTTCGAGCACAGCACGGAATTAGTCACCAATCTCTTGCTTGCACTTGACCAACAGGAGTACTTTTCCTGAGGTATCACTTTTTTCTTTCCGAGATTAACTTTCACTCTTGGCCTTTCCATTTCAAAATTTTTCATACTTTTACTCATTAAAACCAAATTATCTTCATACAAAATTTTATTTATCCAGCCTTACCGTGCACATTCAGTAATTGCAAATAACGCGATCGCAAAAATTCGTGAAGTACCAAAAATTCTTTAGGCAACTCTGAGATCCCAATCCAACTTACAACTTTGTACCTTGACCAAGACTCATCACAGTTCCAACATCTAGAAAACCTTTCTTTCTTATCGCAACCCTATCATCTTTCTTGTAGCTAATCGAATTCCTCTCTAACATGTACAAAACAGAAACGAAACTTTCACTATCTGCATACTTCTGTACTCCTCTAACAATGCGTCTATTTTTCCTGTAACTACATTCCATCGGCTATCATTAAAACTAGAATCCTTCTTTCGACAATCTTCATAGCATGTTTTATTAGCTTTACTTTCCGTATGCATTACAGAAGCCTTAAAAAAGGCTGTTTGTGAGAGGAGCCTTTCTTAAGGCTTCTGTTGGTCAACGAACGCTCTCTAAGTTCGTATGCATTACAATTTCTCATGTAATATTTTCTTTTAAAACCCAACATGAACACATGTAATTGCCTCTCATTCGGCATTCATTTTCCATCCACCACACGTTGTCAAAGTTCCGGGGTCACACCAACGCGTACTTCTTTACTGCCAGATATCATCTTTGCACATATTCCACAGGTCCAGCATCCTTTCTTAATTTTAGGGCACTTACTGCTTATACCATTTTTCTCACGCGTAATCTTGCTACTGGGTCCCTCCTCCATGTGGTTTTTCTATATTTTTCTCGGTTTTTATCACTAAAACCTAACCTTCCGCTTTTTTCTCTAATGCATTGCTTCTTAAACTTTTTTTCAACACAACCCACTAAGTTAAGTTTCTGGTTTGGTTAGATTTCTCAGCAGCCTAGACCAGAATCGGCAAATCTTGGAGAAGCAACTGTGAAATTACGACAAAAGCAGCGCCGAAAAGCGATCGACATCCAAAAAAGCTTTTTTGTTGCTTTAAAGAACAAATCTGATACATTAAGTCAAAATAAACGCCGAGCAAAATTTGATCTGCAAAAAAGTCTCTATGTATCTGCTCAAATTCATCGCGTTTACTTTTTTCTGCGCATAATAAAAGTTGTTTTGTAACATTTTCCATTGAACCTCTGTGAACCCCCGGAATCTTCTCCAGTTTAAAACACCTGCTTTTAATGCAACTTCCCCCTTAAATGTCTTTTCCCTTTTGTTTACGAATGTCATTAGTTTAAAAATGATTCGTTTTTACGCCAATTATTACTTTTCAGCCTCTTTCCTCATAGCATTGGCAACCACTTTTTTGTTTTCCTCCATTTGTTTCACGCTTATCTTTACGCATGCTACTTTCTTCTGTATTATTACTTCTTGCACCTTCTTATTCCAACACCACGTATTCTGATAATTCTTCCCGTTTTTCTTCTATCCACATACTTGATCATAAGCCTTCGACACTTGATTTTTTGGAGCATTCCATAGATTTGGCGCATCAACTCTTTTCTAAAATCTTGCTATCGTATTTTCTTTAACCTTCCAAACCGTCCAACCAGCAGTTCGTTTGTTATTTACCCCTTTCTTTTATATAGGTTTCTTATCACCAGGCGATGTTGCAATTCCAACGAAATTTCTTTCACGTTTTAAATGATTGCTGTTGTTTTGACCAATCAACATAAAAGTAATCAGTCTCATTCACACCCATTCTACAAGCCACTTTGCTCTCTGTTTTGAAACCATATGTTTGTGACACACAACCCCTTTTCATCGCAAAATTTAAGTCTTCTTCCCTCAACATTTCTTTCATCAAATCTACTTCCTCCATACACGCCCCTACAACTATCTATTCGTTTCCCAACATTCGCTAAATTTCCTCACACCAAGAAAAATTCCATCGTGGTTTTAGAAATCCCATTCACATGTTATTCACTGTAAACTTTACCATTCTCACACTTCCTCCTCAAAAACTAACACCATTGCCATTACACTGCCACTTTCTCTTTGAACTTCCACAACCTTTTCGCACAGTTCTTCATCCACTGAGATATCAACCTCCACTATCATTTCCAGACTACCACGCCTTTTGTTTCCTTTGTCATTCACAAATCAAGCTACTTCACCTATCTCATTTCCTGCAAAGAGCACTTTCCTCTGTCTTAACTGTTCACACGATTCTGTTTCTTTGCCAGAAAAACTTCCAACATTTCAACTTCCAAATCGTAATTATATAATGCGTAGTTATCTAAGTTATATAATGCGTTTTTACTGTAAGGTATGAATGACCATACAAAAAAAGGCATACCGTATTTTCTTGAATAGAAGCCGCGGCTTCTATTTTTTATTTTTAAACATTTTGTGCGGTTTCTATTCAAGGGCGGCTTCTATTTTTTTATATGAACGTTTATTCTTCTAATTGATGTCCAGTGAGCATTCAAGTTAATCCACCATAAGTACGTAACAGGAAAACGGAAACAGTAAAAAACAGTAACTCAGCTGCAATTCTATTGTCTCTTGTGAAACACTCGTAAGTAGGTCATCACGTGCTACCCAGCTACCCAACTGTTAATCCAACAGCTGCTATTTCTCTCACGTCTGTGTAAAGCACTAAATAAAAGCAAACGGAGGAAGTGTTAATTACTAGGTGGCAACAAAAATCTGGGCTTTCTTTTGTTTAAAAGTTTTAGACAACTGCTTTTTTGCGTGTGCAAGCTCTCAATTATAGTCTTTATATAACACAGGACCTAACACTCTAACGTTTTATTTTGAAAACGTTGTATCTACCGTTATCAGTATTAGCAAGCTGCAGTGTTTTGGAGAAATTCTGTAACCCTCCATAAAAAGTTATTTGTAAACATGAGCAAAAGACGTGCTTATTCCATAGAATTCAAGACCGAAGTGATTAAGTTTGCTGAAAATCATTCAAATCGAGAGACCGGAAGAAAGTTTAAAATCGATGAGTCAATGCTAAGGAGATGGTTGCAAAAGAAGAAGGAAATAAATTAAGCTTACGAGCAACCAGGACCATCAAAGAAGAGATTAAGGCTTGATGGAGCTGGGCGAAAGCCATGCCTCTCTACAGTAGAAGAAGAGTTAATGGAGAAAATTGCCAGAGAACGAGCTGAACACCGTCATGTCTTCATAAAATTAATCCAGGTTTGGGCTACAAAAATGGCTGAAGAAATTAGCTTGACTGAATTTAAGGCTTCGCGTGGTTGGTTATTTAACTTTATGAAAAGATATAATTTGTCAATCAGACGCCGAACGACTACAGGACA